>JAIZAY010000180.1:0-86922 GCA_029531755.1 Holothuria leucospilota | reverse complement strand
GAGACAGTCTGGCATTCAAAACGTTGTAGATTACGTGAAACTGCATTCCTACACAGATTTATACAGCCATTTTTTATTTTTCGTCTACCATGGATGCGTTTGTTAGAAGGCACGATTCGAGTCGCAACCTTCCTCGACTAAACTGATTTGTGTAATCCTGAGGAAATTTCCTTCATATACAGATACACAATGATTCCAATCAATGACTTGACCAGAGCTCAAGCTGAGTTATTCTTTACAATTCTGGCAGCCGCACGTCTGCCAGTCTGGAAAAAAGGAAGCCAGTGCTTACAAAGGCTTGCTGTAACGCAGTTTTGACAACCAAATATGTTAACTTTTCAAGCGTTGTAACAGGTTTTCTGTAACATTATGATTTGAGTTTTCTACAGTTTTCATATTATGCGATTTCTTATCCTCCCTGAACTCCCTTTTTGGTCTTCCCTTTTTATCTTTCTCACTCCTTTTCCCCCTTTTTCTCTCTTTCGTCTTTCTTCCCTTTCCCTTCCATTTTCCTTTTTCTGTCCTTCATCTATATTCCTTTCCGTATTTCCTATATTTACCCTACTGGATATTACTGAAAGCTTGTGTTGTTCATTTGTCTCATAAATTGGCTATACCCAGCTGTCTGCCTTACGATTTGTGCTGGTATTTGCTATTATACTTTAAAACAAAAATATACCATGAGTTCAACATGACTCGTAAACAGATTAAAAAGGTATACAATGAAAATACAGTTCCCAAGTTTAAAGAGTACAGCCATGCGACAAGTCATTTCTGCCACATTTTATCGCGTCTGACAACGAAAAAAAAAGAGGAGTGACAGATCCCAATCGTAAATAAGTTAGTTAGTTAGATGAGATTTAACGATACACCAACACGAATGTGTTATATAGTGCCAATCGTAAATAAGATTCTTGCGTGTAATGAAGGAAAAGCTGCAAAATCATAGTGACAACAAGCAAGAAAGTCTTATTCACGATATGAGTTTTGTACAACCATAAAGATTTCTCATAAAACCTCCATCATTTACGGGCGAAATATCTCAGAAAATGGTTCGCATTTATTATTGTCATGTAATTGATTATAAGAAACTGGTCGCCAGTAATGGTCAGTATGCTTACTTGCCTTTTCCATTACAGCAATTGTCTAGGATTGGACAATGGTCAACCATGTTCTGACTTACAATACAGCTACATGATGAGATACACAAATGATTGACACAAACTTCTTACAGAGAGATTTAGTCAGCAGTTCAACACTCAAGAATGGGCATTCTCTATAATTTGTATGAAGATGAATTATAAAGAGAGGAAAACCCAGCATCATGTTTGGTGTATGTCAAAGGTCATCGGTGTCATCGGAGGTTAAACTCTGAAAACCATGTTAACACGACACCTTCGATGGGAAGCATTAATACTGTTCATACTTAGCGTTTAGATACATTATATAGAGACAAAGCAACCTATTGCATTTAGTGGAGGTCAAAGGTCATCTGGAGTCATTAGAAGTCACACTGAAAATTATGTTAACCACGGCATTTCAAGCTAAGAAGCATGAATATTCTTCATAGGAAGCATGAAGATGTATTACGCGGAGAGGAAAGACTACTACTTTTGGTGGAGGCCAAAGGTCATCAGAGGTCACCAGTGGTCAAACTCTAAAACCTTGTTAACACGATATCTCTAATTACGAAGCATGACTGGCTTCATACGTAGCAACTCGTGGATCCAGAAAGGGGTGTCTCCGACTGCGGTGTCACTATGTGTTTCTTCTATACGAACCCTAAGCTACACTACAGAGTTTATGTATACTTATAATTTAATTATCAGTTGCCAGGAAATCGCATCTTACAGTGTTCAATCTCACGATTTCTTTGAGGAACACAGTCCCTCTTATTTTGCCCATTCTGAAAGGATACTCATTGACAGCTAGCCTCTTCCGACATTGCTAAGTGGTCACCCTGCATTACATTGCACAATTCCGTAGAAAATGCTTCTTTGTGTACTTTTTAAAAGGAGTCTAAGCATACTGACGAATTTTTTAGCTACCTTTTTCAAGATTCACACTTAATTTAACATAGACGTGTCCTGGGTAATATCATGACCACATCAAAAGATCACAGACAACACCGTGAGAAAAATTGTGAGTTCGAAAACAATTAACCTCAATGTTTGGAAATGTAGCAGAGGAGTGATGGAACAAGTTGCAACGCCATTTATTTTTCAGAGACAAAAGCGTATATGCTAACAGTAGAATATTTTATTTTGATGTAGCAACATATGTAAAACATTCCACCTGATATTCTCTTTCCTCAAGCACTAAAGTTGGGAGCCCTTTGTGTATGAGCCCCACAGCACACAGTTGTTAAATATGCCGTGTCAGCACTTTTCATGTGCGAAGTCCTAGCATATTTTTACAACCTACCCTAACGTATTTCTTCATGTGCTATTGCAGACCAGTTCATTTTAAAGCAACTTTCTACTGGTGCAATATGTCTGAAATGTGTCACCTTCACACAGTAAGTTGACAGGACTTCACTGTGTGAGCTTTAAGCGGGATAAATCACACATTAAAACCCCATTGACGTTGGTCGTCTGAAACAGCATTGTAACCAGACTTGCTTAAGTCGATTTTTCTTTGAATATTTATAATTTGTGTTTGTTGTGATCGTATGTATGAATATTTAATAGCGTACGGTTAGCATAGCAGTTTCACCAAGAATTCTTGCGAAAGTCCGCGGACGTTGGTATTACGAGTGCAGCCGCTATAGGGGCGGGAGTAATAAAAGCGGGCAAGGAAGTCCCTCTTGGGATGTGCGTCTGTAGTAACCTAATTCGGACTAATTGCCATTCCATTTAATGATTCGACAGACTTTAGGGGGGCCGGTAGTGGATGGTGGTACGGTTTCCTTTAGGTTTTGTAACAATACTTCTAGTAAAGCTGCCCTATATTTAGTAGTACATTAAACGAAGTGCGTCAGAACAGCATTTATTGAAACACGCTAGTAATATTAAAACTTTTGTTTGCATTGCGTTATTATCCATTAACCTAAACTGTACTAAAATGTCTGGAATAAGATTGAAAATGATGACATGCAATATTTTCCTCCCCCATTTTTGTATCATACTTTAACTCACGGGATGATCCCCTCTTGGGCGTTTATAGTCAGGCTAAGTTCCTCCTTACAATACGTTTATTCATATATGAGTGGAGAAAACTTTAAATAAGGCCCAAAATATTGTAGAATTGAATAATATCTGTTATTGTGTACAAGTAACTGTGTTAGAATTCGTACTTTATAAACAGAAAACACATTAACACCTGTTGCGAAGGTTATCTTTGTGCAGGCTGAAACAATAGTCAAAACAGAGGGCGGTATACGTAGATAAAGTATTATTAAAGTGTACCTAAAGTCTGAAAATTCAGAAATATATATTACAGAGCACGAAAACTGAATTCCAATGGTCCAATTCCCATCTTCACAGGACTTTCTTAAGCTGAGATATAAAATGTTGAAGTTTATTCACTCGATTTAAAAGGTAGATTGCGCAATAATTTGTGATGTCATTGTTGTACTACTCAAATTACAATCTTTGTATTTCTTTGTTTTTCTGAAAGCCACTGCACCTTGTGCCAAAATGTGATCGCGTTCTTACTGCTTTGGGGTGACTTGACTATATAAGCCCTCTCTGTACAGCATGTCATGCAAGAAAACAGGAAGCAGTCAAGGTCATATAAACATTTTTAATTTTAAAAGAAAACAAAGCATTTAATGTGAGTTGTACAACAAGAATGTCAAAAATTATTGCGCAATGAACTGTTTGGATTTAAGTGAATAAATTTTAACATTTAATATCTCAGCAATGGAATAAGCTATGACAATGGGAGTTGGACCAATAAGATTAATTTTGTAACCTCTAAAATATATATTTTTGAATTTTTAGACTTTAGGTCCACTTTAAGCCGACGAAAGTTGAAGAACTGTCACAAATTTACCCTTGCCATAACGTTCTGAAACTTAGTGATCTAAGCAAACAATTTGAATTACGAACGTAGAGAGGGCAATAAACATGGATGCCAACCTGTCCTTTATCGACATTATAATTATTATTATTCAGTTTTGTGGAGTGTTCGCGTTTGGTTTATGGGTAAGTGAAAAAATTTTGTTTGCTTGTAAGACATTGTCACGAGAAACCTTTTGCAAAATCCTCTCAGCACGTTTGGAACAAGATCCAAAATTCGTTCACTGCACACCAAGCGCCTCGGGACTTTACACACATTTAAGCTTAACTTAATGTTTGATAAAGTATTTTCTTTTATAGAAGGGTTGTTAGGTAATGGAAAGTACTGGGGAAAGCTAAGAGGCGTAGTCAGTCCTGTCACTCGAGGTTCACGGTGAGCAAGGTTTACAACACTTCCTACAGGTAAAATCAAATAGAGAAAGGTGTGATTACAAAATATTACATAGTTTGAATACATTTTCTCCCAATTTTTCCAATGTGAGCAAGATGTCCATCTTATTCTCCCCTAGCTACACCCATTGAGTCACTAGCTAACCTTACCACCACTACTACCGTACCTAAGCTAGGCCAACCTACTTCTAGCACAGTATATGAGAAAAAAGGAAAATTTGTATCTTCTGGCTGGAATATTTCAATTACAAAAGTCAAGACCGTTGCGACAAATTTAATCACGCGACTTCAAGCAAGCATACACAAACTGGGAAATAACCGGATTGCCATTGGTTTCAATCACAGAGAATTGACCAGTTGGCACACAAATTGGCGGCCATGGAGAATTAGTATGCATAATCAACCAAAAAAGTTTATAATTACAGAATAGTCTTCGGAAATTGAGTATAAACAAACTAGAAAGACATACCAATCTCCCCTGGTAAGAATTTTGAGAAATTCTTGTTCAATAAATATTTTGCTCCTTTCAGAGAGAAAGAAAATGACCAAGTGGTGGTCGTGATACAAGTTCCCATGCATCTACTTTTTCACAGGGATCATCATCATCCGTATTCGTGTGGTTTTGTTTTGTAAGATAAAAACATTTATTACGGGAAATCGCTTTCCGGTTTAGAGAAATTTTCATTTTAACAATGTTCATACCAGTCCTCCGAGGAGTGACTTACGTACTACTAGTTACCGATTTTTCATCAAATCTTTTGAAGTGTAACAAAAATGTAGTTTTTCCAGCCTACATTAAAGCTCCCTGAAGACAACTCCCTGATCAGACCCGTTCCCAGCCTGTTATCCGTGACGTCGTGCTAGCTAGCCTTCACTGTCTAGTTTCTTTATGCTGTCATTATTATGAGACTTTAACATTTCTACATTTTCATAAAGTTACTATTTGGTCCACAACATGGTCATACTGGATCTTAAGTTCAAAAGAAACCCAAAGTTTGTTTTAAACTCCTGACGCTTCCCAGTTCCCCCCCCCCCCATATGAATGAAAACGACGTTAATTATTCTCCTGGGTCACAATTTTGTGATAAACCACATACTTGTAGTAAAACTATATACTCTAAACAACTGTACTCATATATTTCGATCTGCATTAATGACTTAAAAGGCCTCCACAACTTCAGAAGTGTATAAAAGTTATCTAATATCTTCATGCGTGCGATAAAGCTTGTTTTTCATCCAGAAAAGACACAGTGGGGTTTGGAGTAAGTGGTATCGGAAAAAAATCGAATAAAGGTGCGTTCACACCAGAACCCAAATCTGCTGCGTTTTGCGGGCGGGACGCGAAATTTGTTATCTCAGAACGAATGGGGAGATTTTCAAAATTTTCATTGGAGTAAAATTGCCCCTAGTTGTCTTGGGAAAAAAATTTTCGCGTCTCGCCCGCAAAACGCAGCAGATTTCGGTTTTGGTGTGAACGCACCTTAAGGTGGATAAAGTATTTTCACCTTCATTTAGCAGGGTTTTGGTGATAAGTAACTCCTTTTATGATGCAAATAGTCGCTTATAACTGCTAATATACAGATAGAACTGGTATTAAATTTGTGTTGTCGGAAAACAACATTAGTCACACTTGTACTGACACTTTGCTTTAAATGACTTGCGTCATGAGCGCACGACATACGCAGGGGCGGCCATTTGTTAAAATTAGTTGGGGGCACCTACTTGAGTGAACACTTTGCGCCTCCGGCCAAGGGGATACAGGGGACCACCATAGGGGTCCAAGGGCAAAGCCCCTGTGAGCCAAGCGATTTGATGCATTCTAGAGGACACGGATCACATATTTTTGATCTAAAGGACTCCCCAGATGCCATTAATACGTTAATACCACAATAATTCTTATTGAAAATGTGTGTAACAACATTTACTTTTTCTGCATACCCCTAAATATTGGGAGACATTTAATATTATGTCCCTGCTAATAAAATATTAAGGGGGACATGTTCCCCTGTCCCCCGTGATCGTCGCCCATGGACATACGTAAATGTCAAATATGACAAGTTTTAAGTGCTTCAAGTTTGGTTCAACATGCACACATAATAAAAAAAAAACAACCAGAAAACCAAAAGACTTAGTGATTCCTTGACAATGAAATTTAAAAAGCAATCTTCGAAGCACTAATTGCAAGGATATGATAAGAGTGAGCACTATTTAAACATATTTTAGCATTTGCGATGACATTCTCTCCCTAAACTCATGTTTTGAGGTTACCCTTCTTAAGATAGCTGTAAGTGTGACATACACATACACATACATACAGCACACATGGCATCACCGTCGCATAGATTCCTCTAACTACGTCAGGGAATCAAAAACTTTGTCTGGTCTCGATCTTTCTCAAATTCACATAGTAGGCCTACCCCCTATACCCATGCTGAAAAGTTTGTATGCTGTAAGCCACAAATTTATCATGCAACGGGACTTATATTTCACGGTATACCAGTATTTTTGTAAGTACTGGTACCGATACGTTACCACCCATCATAAGGTACCGAAGTATCGCTGAGAGCCATACCCAACGGTACCGTGAAAATATTTTTTTAAAAATACAATTGAATGAAATATTACTGAAATATAAAAACCATATCCATTGGATAACTGCCTTGAGTTTTTGCATTAAAATATAAACATGGAACGTTCATTTGATAATCATTTTCACCATACTGCACCAATCACAAATTTCACCTCGGAAATGTTAACTTTAATGTTATCCTACGTTGCTAATGAGTACCCTTGTGATCAGTGCTGGAAAAAATGTTTATTTCCTGGGAAGCAGTGTTTCTGCTAAGCTGCTATGACGCGATTTTGATGCAATGACTAGATTTGACGCACTGATGTTCATGGCAAAAAATAAAAAATAGGGGTTTCATTTGTTCCTAAAGTTGATGCAGTGTAGACGCATGGAACTGAAATTCCTAGTGAGTCAAATGTTCTCATATTGGGTATATTGACCCAATGGATAATTTCTTAGAGGAAACACTTCCGGGAAGGGAGTAAAATTTCCCTCAGTTCTTTCCATATTCTGATGAATAAAAAGGAAAATTTCCCTCCAGTTGCTAACATTTCACTCTAAATGCAACAATTTCCCGGGAAGGAGCCTCACAGCTTTTTCCACCCATGCTTGTGATGTTTGTTTTAACTTGAAGGAGAATAAAGTTCAGTGCAAAAACAGCTTTGTGCTGTATTTGTGACTCATCTAAGTTTAAAACTATTATAGAAAATTATATTATCAACCCATAAAGGATTACAAAAATATTTATGAAAAATTATATATGTAAACATACAGCTTTGTCAAAATGAGCTCACGGCATAACGGTTTCATAAGTATAGGCCTACACACTACTATGCATAGTATACAGTGTGCAGATATAAATTTACTAACGTACTGGAAGCACAGCACGAAGTGACTGCTTGCTGGAAGTGTGACTGACAGCGGCGTAGTAAGATGTTTGATATTAGGGGGGGGGGCAGACCAGATGTGACTTCTCGACCTTGAATCCCCTTCCCACACTAAAACACATTTGCTCAATGTGATTCTTCCGATTTTAATTTGAGCAAAATAAAAATATTCAAAGCAAAAGGAAACCCAAACAACACCATGCAGGAGTGGTTTTTTGTTTAGGAGGCTCTGGAGATTTTGTAGGGGTGACTCCCGTTTACTATCTAAGCGGAGCGCCACCATAGGTTGGCGCGGAGCGTACCAAGAAAATTTTAGATTTGAATACGTCCCAGATCGCCGGAAATGGCACTTGTCAGGCTTGATAGCAGCCATTAAGATGTTCAATTTTTGTGGAAAAATGTAAAGCTTGATTAGATTTTTTCTATAAAACACATTTCTGTGAGGACAGATTAGCTAAGCTGGCCTGGACTTGGGGTCCGTGGATTGGAAGTTTGAGCCCCATTTACTATCTAAGCAAAGCGCCACCATAGGTTTGCGTGGACGGAGCGTACCGAGAAAATCTGAGATTTTAATACATCCCAAATCACCGGAGGTGGCGCTTGCCAGGATTTTTGAAGCCATCAAGATGTGTCCTTGTTGTGCAAATTTTGTAAAGTTTGATTTGAATTTAACACTTTAAGTCTGTTATAATCTATCCGACTTCATTCAGAATTGTTCAGCGTTGAGTTATCCCCCATGGATTTCAGTGGATTAGTTGGAACTGAGATTTTCTACAGCCAGAGTCTGTTAACTTATTATTAAGTTGAGTAGAGGTAGCCCCACGATTTGCCCGGCGAACGGCCAACGACCCGAAACTCCGACAGCTCCAATGCCGTCGAGTATTGGTGAGGTGGGATTTGAAGAAAGCCTGTGTTCTAGCCTCCATTTCATTCGGGTCATACATTGCATAAAATTTGTATGTACTAGAGAAGCTAAGTTCCGAGTTGATTAAATGTTCTTTCCGGAATCTAAACTGTAAAACTGAAAAGCGCGCGAAGCGCGCGAAAATTTTTCGGGTCATTTTTCACAAAAAAACATAGGCCTATGTAATTATTGAAAACAATAAGAAAGAAAAGCTGTAGGGGTTCTAGACCGTATAGGAGATAATATGCATTGTATCGAAACTACCTTGACTATCCGATGAAATAGCCAAATATTGCTCGGTGAGTCCTTCACCAACTGGCCGTAGCTCATGACACACAAGAGAACAGTAGCTAGGCTTTAAAAAATATGGGATGAAATTTACGACCTCTACATAAGCTGTGTACTTTTCCTACGTGTTATGGTAAGGGGGAAAGGACTTGCGCTATCTAGTAATGTAGAATGAAACTATTGAAGAAACCAGAATATCTCTCCTGCGCGCGTAGCGCTCCGAAAATTTTAGGCTTTTATTAGAGAAATTGTCCTCTTAAGAGCAAAAATGGGTAAAACGAAACTGTAAACTGTCGCAATTATTGGGGAGGGGGGCCAAAATGACATTTGGCCCCCCTGAAAACATATTGGGGGGGGCCATGGCCCCCTTGGCCTCCCGGTTCCTACGCCACTGACTGAACGAAACGTAATCAGGCGAGTACAATTTGCCACAAACCCCATTAGCAATATCATGGCACCCTTAAGGGAAGAGTTGGTGCTCTAATCCGGCCCTTCTACCATAGCACCACAGTGGACACAGTTCAGGCCAAGTCCAGGGTAACATATGGTGGAGCCACTCCATGAATGTTGCCAGTAAGGGTCCAATGAACCATTTACTGACATCCATGTGCCAATATTCCATTTTCAATAGCACATAGTCGGGCCGAAGCCAACAGTCGGGAGAATGGCAGTGACAAATAATGCTATCTAACAATGCTCACATCATTTTGTTCTTATTGCGAGTCAAGTCTTCACTTCTCTTAAATATCAAGAGTAAAAATATTGCTGCCACATCCCTATAGCCACATCCCGGCCGTAATCGTAACCAAAGTCTCTCACAGAACGAACTATAAAAGGAAATACTTTGAAGCCTACAGTACTGTCATGCAACTACTTGGCTATTTCACACCATCCTACCATGTATTGCATAACACAGGGTGTATGCTAGGTGTTTGTTTATAAGTGTTATAGCGCACCATCCTACCATGTATTGCATAACACAGGGTGTATGCTAGGTGTTTGTTTATAAGTGTTATAGCATCATATAGAGCGGTAATTAAGTAATGCATGCATGCACTTTATTACTAAATAAATATCTGTTCGATTTTGTTCGCAAATCAATGGACTGTACCTGACTACCTACATACGAGTCGATAGATCGAATGTGGCCTATTGTCTATGTGATTTGCTGCAAAACAGTCATGAAAAAATTGCTGCATGAAATGTGTTCATAACGTTAGGGTTGTAGCCTACCCGCTACTATTAGCGGCATATATTTGTTGTGGTTCACTGACCTGGCGCGGACCAGCGTAGCTACAACCCTGGTTGACTCCTTATCACTTTATAAGCTTAGAGCTGAAGAATCAAACATTTTTGCAGGTATTTTCTTGTGTCAAAATTTTGACTTTTTTCTCTTATGGTACCAGTATTGCGGTAGGCCTATACCGGTACCGTTTGTGGTGGTACTGACAGTAGGCTACCAAATTTCAGAGGTACCATGAAACGTTACAGGGGACTATGCCAAGCCAACTTACTAACACCCCTGTCTCAGAGAGAATAATCCTGACACTACAGTGCATTACTGTTTGTTACTGCAGACATAGGCCTAGGCATACTGTGTATTTGGCTTAGGATGCAGGCTAGGCCTAGGCTAACATTACTGTTTGTTATGTCACATGACATCGCCATTGTGCACCAAAGCCAGTATGGCATACAACTTCATTTGCCACAGATCTGCATGAAAACTGTTGAACTTTCCAGGATGGGCCTAGGCTAGACCCCGTCGGAAAACATGTATGTTACGCCGAAGATTTTCGGCGTGCAGTAAAGACCTAATTAGGCCTAACTTAGGCCTATACACAGGCATTCGAAACATTTACGTACATATACTACACACTATATATATATATATACATTTATAAATATATATATTTATATTTATATATATATATATATATATATATATATAGGTAAAAATGAAGTTGTAAATAGTGCTAAAAGTTTGTGAAAAACTTTTTTCACAAACTTTTAGCACTATTTACTACTTCATTTTTACCTACCTACTTCACAAGTGCTACGCAGTACTTTGACCCTATATATATATATATATATATATATATATATATATCTATATATATATATATAATAAGACAAGGTAGGACATTTCGATAGGAGAAGACTTCGTCCCAGTGACTGCACTGCTACACAGTGCTTCCACACTCTAAATCATTTTTCCTGAAATGGAATATAAAATTACCTGAAATCGGCTATTTCAGGAAAAATGATTTTAAACTGAGTGTGGAAGCACTGGCTGTGCGACTGGGCAGATGCTCTTACTTAGTTTTTATTCTTATTTTTATTTTATTTTGTCACCTTTTTTTACTGTTTAGAATTTATCTCATGCACAAAGTTGCACCCGAAGAGGTGTTGGATATTCTGCTGGAACAGATGACGTGATCGACCAAGTCTTTTGAGGTTCACAGTAAGAGTAGAGTGTAAAAATTGGCTAACATTCGTGCTTCGTCCTGAGAAATGTCCTACCTTGTCTTATTATATATAATATATATATATATATATATATATATATATATATATATATATATATATATCGATAATCGATACCCGCGTGGCTCAATTTTCCTTCTGGTTTCTTCTTTCATTCTTCCCTTGTTCAAAAGGCTATGCCAGTACTTGGGTTGAATTTAATTCAGATCGAATCAGTTACTTACTCTTCGACCTACATTTTACAGTCGATCTTACCACGTTCGACCTATCTAATTTACCCATTTCGGGATTTACACACTTTGTGTGGTAACAAGGAGGGAAAATTGTAGCGTGCGGTATTTGTACCTTGGTTCAAGCCGAGAATCACGTTAGTCACGGTGGTGCAGTGGTTAAGGCAGTCGCCCGGACAGCGACCGTCCCGGGTTCAAACCCGCGTGGCTCAATTTTCCTTCTGGTTTCTTCTTTCATTCTTCCCTTGTTCAAAAGGCTATGCCAGTACTTGGGTTGAATTTAATTCAGATCGAATCAGTTACTTACTCTTCGACCTACATTTTACAGTCGATCTTACCACGTTCGACCTATCTAATTTACCCGTTTCGGGATTTACACACTTTGTGTGGTAACAAGGAGGGAAAATTGTAGCGTGCGGTATTTGTACCTTGGTTCAAGCCGAGAATCACGTTAGTCACGGTGGTGCAGTGGTTAAGGCAGTCGCCCGGACAGCGACCGTCCCGGGTTCAAACCCGCGTGGCTCAATTTTCCTTCTGGTTTTCTTCTTTCATTCTTCCCTTGTTCAAAAGGCTATGCCAGTACTTGGGTTGAATTTAATTCAGATCGATTCAGTTACTTACTCTTCGACCTACATTTTACAGTCGATCTTACCACGTTCGACCTATATATATATATATATAATATATATATATATATATATATATATATATATATATATATATATATATATATATATATATATAGTGTAGTATATGTACGTAATGTTTCGAACGCCTGTGGGCCTATACACCAATTGGATGGCGTGATTTTCTTGTCTTTTACATAAGCCTACGCGGCACTGTACTTAAAAGACAGTACAACAATTTGGCGTGGCGTAAAAGTTGAGGAAAAAAGGTGACTGCCTAAACAATTCGATGTAGCAGATGCGAACTTTCCAGACTAGGGCTACACTCGCAGGTAGGCCTAGGTCTAATTGTAGGCTAGGCCTAATCATTAGCCTACATGCAAGCACAGGCAGTTCTAGCTTTAAAGCAAAGACAGTATAGCGCCGAAAGGCGCAAGACCGGTTACTCACACGAAAGTGTCCACAAATTTTCGTAGTATGCAATGGAGCAGATCGTCCGCCATTTTAGTAAGCAGCTTTGATGCATCGTATGGAACGCGAAAAACGGTGCGTGTTGTAAATGCGTTGACCTGACGTTCATAAAATCAATATCTCGATAACCAACGATGCTACGTCAATGGGAGTTTCACTGTTGGGTTTGGTATTTTCATTTAGTGTTAGACTTTTCTTTTAAATAGTAATTCAAAGAACAGTCCAACACTAAATGAAAACTACATATATTATAGGCCATGGGCAAGAAGCACCTCAAGGCACCCCAACCCGCAACTCTCCGACCCAATATTTTTTTGGAAACCTTAGGGTCCCCTGAACGCAGAATCAAGTGGTAACAGAAAATATTTTGGGTCTCACTTATTCAAAATTACTGCCAAAAACAAAATGGTGGCAAAATTTATGAATATTTTGTATTAAAATATATTAAAACTAAATATATTCCTGAAAATATTTTGAGGCATCGACTATTAAAATTTGATCATATTTTATGACAAAGATCCCAAAATTAATTTTTGAGACTGTTTTAGTGGGTTGCAGTTAACCAAGATGGCGGAATTTCCAAAATGGCTGTCCATGTAATTATTATAATATATTGAAATAATGTGAAAAATTTTCATGAAAAATATGTTGGACGCACCGACTCTTAAAATATGGTCATGGTTCATGTCAAATAATTAAACTTTTTTAGAACATTTTTGTTGGAATTCAGGTCAACCAAGATGGCGGAAAAAGCAAAATGGCCGCTTATGGTATAGTAACAATGTAGCATAATAATAGATAATAACTTGTAATCATTAAAAATATTTTCAACACATTTACATCTAAACTCTGTCCATTTTCTGTAATAACTATTCAGAAAGTTTATGGATAGATTTTAGGTTTAAAGGTGTTACAAATATTTTTTAAGGATGATTTGCCTTATTTTTATAAAATATCACTGGCCGCCGTTTTGCTTTTTCCTCCAATTTGATTGACCTAAATTCCAAGAAAATGTTTTGAAAAATACGTTCAAATTAATTGGCACAAAATATGGCCAAATATAAAGAGCAACTGTCACAAATATAATTTTAAGGATGATTTTCCCTATGATTGTGATATATAGAAATTTTAACATTAGAGGTCATTTTGCTATATCCGCCATCTTGGTTAACTCAGATCCTAAATAAATGTCCAGAAAAACTTTTTGCATATTTACAACAGGAAATGGACACAGGTTAACTTTGCCTGTGTTCAAAAGTATTTTTAATGAATATTTTTACTATTATTTATTATATTGGCATAATTATTGCATTGGCCGCTATTTGGTTTTTCCGCCATCTTGGTTAACCGAAACCTCACCAAAATAGTCTCAAAAATTAATTTTGGAATTTTTGTCATAAAATATGACCAAGTTTTAACATTCGATGCCTTAAAAATATTTTTAGGAATATTTACTTATTATTATTTAATACAAAATGTAATTTTTGCCGCCATTTTTGGGAGTCATTTTGAATGAGTGAAATCGAAAGTGTTTGCTGTTACTTCTTAATTTCGTGTTCAGGGGACCCATAAGGTTTTCAAAAAATATTGGGTCAAAGATTTGTGCGGGAGGGGGGGGGGGTTGCCCGTGGGTGCCTCTGGCCCATGACCTGCACCTATTATGGAGCAAATTTCCACTACCAGTAGCTGAAAACCGCACATGAATCCGTTCGGTAGTTTTGGACAGTGGCGTAGCCACGGGGAGGGTTTAGGGGTTGAAACACCCCCCCCCCCATGACCCAACCTTGAAAAAAATAATTGCAAAAAACACATGATCGCTATAAACTTTATTACATTTGAGGCACAAACATTGCACCATTTTGCATCTGGAGACCTAAAATAGCCATTTTTCTCCCTCCCCTTAGACCTTTCCCTCGTTTCGTACTCCAAAACCCTCCCCATGACACAATCCTGGCTATGCTACTGGTTTTGGAGTTATCTCCCTTTGATTAGTTATCAACGTACCAAATAAACAATGTATACCATCAACTCTCTGACATCACGGTTAAACTTTCGTCAACAATAGCTTATAATTTTCATTACATTTAAGTGACTAATTTTTCTTCTATGTTTGCCATGTTGACCATTCAGTCGTCTATGACTTACTCGTACACACTCTCGGTACGTTACGTACATATCAGCGTCCCGGCGTTTGCTTACTAAAATGGCGGATACTTCGCCCCATGACGTACTACGGTTTTAGAGGCAGAGTAACCGGTCTTGCGCCTACGGCGCTATAGTGTCTTTGCTTTAAAGGCCGGTTCATACTTCCAAATTTCTCGCGCGATAAAGCGATCAATAACCATATATGGTCAAAATATCTTTGCCGCCAGTTCGATTCACGGTCATCGCTTGGAGTTGAACATTGTTCAACTTTCCTCGCAAGCTCTCGAGATATCGCAAAGGAAACGGCTTCTGATTGGCTGCTTGGTAGGTGAACGACCTTTTGAAACGAGCTCACGATCCTACTCGACAACAATGGCGGACCTTTTCAGATACCGGCTCATTACATGTATTCGGGTTCCGTGCGACTATCGGCGGCCTGATTGTGACAGTGAGAGTTGTCGGAATGGAGGGAAACAGTTATTGCTGCCCACGAATTAAGACAAAGGTTAGTAAGGCAGGATTTTCTTGTATTCCCTAAAATTATCACGGTAATCAATAGTGTACTTTGTCGTAGAGCCGATCAAACCGCATACACATATGTACTGTTCTTGGCCTTTGCATAGGTAGGTATTGGGAGACTGTGCATTGCATGGCAGTACTGCGAAATTTGAGCTATGCGAGAAAACTGTAGTATGAATCAATTTTACATCGGCATATCGAGACCCAGCTAACATCCTTAAACACAGCTTTAAAGCGCTATAATGGAGTATGAACCGGCCTTAAGGCCGGTTCATACTTCCAAATTTCTCGCGCGATAAAGCGATCAATAACCATATGTGGTCGAAATATCTTTGCCGCCAGTTCGATTCACGGTCATCGCTTGGAGTGAACATTGTTCAACTTTTCTCGCAAGCTCTCGAGATATCGCAAAGGAAACGGTTTCTGATTAGCTGCTTGGTAGGTGAACGACCTTTTGAAACGAGCTCACGATCCTACTCGACAACAATGGCGGACCTTTTCAGATACCGGCTCATTACATGTATTCGGGTTCCGTACGACTATCGGCGGCCTGATTGTGAGAGTACGTGAGAGTTGTCGGAATGGAGGGAAACAGTTATTGCTGCCCACGAATTAAGACATAAAGGTTAGTAAGGCAGGATTTTCTTGTATTCCCTAAAATTATCACGGTAATCAATAGTGTACTTTGTCGTAGAGCCGATCAAACCGCATACACATATGTACTGTACTTGGCCTTTGCATAGGCAGGTATTGGGAGACTGTGGATTGCATGACAGTAATGCGAAAGTTGAGCTATGCGAGAAAACTGAAGTATGAATCAATTTTACATCGGCATATCGAGACCCAGCTAACATCCTTAAACACAGCTTTATAGCGCTATAATGAAGTATGAACCGGCCTTTATACAGTGAATACCCTATATAGGCTATATAATAGTGGAAAGGTAGCGCACTTCACGGCCTTTCGGTACCAACTTCGCCTAACTGAATCACGATTTTAATCATTTTATTCACCTTATTTACAGTGTACCTTGACGGTTTTCAATACACATGAATGTTCCAATCACTTACATCGTTTGATGATTCATTTGGACCAAAAATGTCTTAAAAAAAACAGAAACATTTCTCCGCGAAAATTTGTTTTCCAGACATCACATTTAGTCGTTGCGATGGTGACGTCACATACATTACTGGAATTTCCCTCCTTCGAAATCCGGTCCTCCCATTGGATAGTTCGGCCTATCGACATGAGAGAGTCACTACGTCATGACAACTATCCAATGGGAGAGTCGAATACCACTGCTCACAGCTTATTATGATCTTCTGGATACGGATGCCCATGGGGTATGGTTTAGTTTTACAGAGCGTCTAGTAAGTATACGTAGATCGTTACGACATCATTGATATGAATGGTCCATCAGAGCTACCGTAGAATGAAGACCTTGAAAGAAAATGCCAATTTTGACCTCAAATGACTTTTAATCTTCATGAAATTTTAGGACAAGTATGTAATACATAAAAGCAAATCACACACCAAGTTTCGAGTTCAATCAAGTTCTACATTCAAAGATATTGTGCTTGGACGATTTTGACCCTTTTCACCTCTGGTGACCCCAAATAACCTTTGACCTCTACCAAAAACGATAGGGATCATCTACTCAATAAGGGATATCAACATGCCAAGTATGAGATGGGAGAACATAAATTGGACACCTTTGGGAACCGCTTAATATTCATGATTTGACGTCATCACAAAAGCGAGTGGGACACCACCCGCACCGGGAAATACGACACGCACCTACTATGCGCGATCCCGGGTGCGAACACCGAACAGGTTAAGAATGTCACAAATATTGTATGCTGTCATATTGCCGTGTTGATACGGTATCGTTGCCCGTGTATGTGTGAATCGGGGAGCTGCGAAACAAGTATCTATTACATTTACCTCCATAATATTTTGGTATGATAATTATGATTGAGAGAATATGACTTACATATTATTTCGCCTGCAGTGAGAGACAGGTCGTCCTGGCCGATAATTTGTATTCGCCCTTAGGATTTTCTTTTTATTGTAGGCCTAAATGACACTAAGTAGTTTACAGAAATATAATAGGCTATACGTAAAGCCTGAGTCTACCAGGCTTGAAGGAAGCTGTTTTCGACTAGGTGGGGGGGGGGGGGGGGGTTGAACGTAGTTTCGGACGGCTGTCCTGAGGGAAGGGAAACCTTTTGATTAGTTGAGGGTCCTTGGATGCAATTTGGTGGGACATAGTACTGGGCAAATTTTAAAGGATAATTACTGCAAATTAATTTGACATATTTTTACAGGGGCACAGTGTATTAAGGGGTTACAATCCTAGAACTGAGGAGAAACGGAAGCATATCTTCGTACACCACATCTTTAACTGGAGTTTAGCCCCCACCCATCCCTGCTTTCAACCTTGGTTCCCTGGTTTCAGGCTACCCAAGCCTTTCAAGTCTCAGCGCTTTAAGCACACTGAGGTTTAGAGGTAAGGGCGGATCCGACCCAACCTATGAAGGAGAGGAGGAGAGGAGGAGAGGAGGAGTGATTAAACTTGAAGTTTGCCAGACTTCAAACGGAAGCACTGCTCAGGGGGCGGCTTCTGTTCGGGTTGTATGAGCCTGTCGTAAACTCGAAATACCCGGCCGCCCACCAAGGGCGGATTTAGGGGGTTTCTGGTTTTAATTTGTTCCCTTTATTCTTTCTTTCATTTTTCTTTTTCTCCTTCTCTTTTGTTTCTTTTTTGATTTCATTTCTGTTTTCTGTTCTTCCCCTTGTTTTCGTTTTTGTTTCAGTTACACCGGTTTATCTCCGATATATTCTCCGGGAAGGACTCTTTTTAAGTTACTTATGTGCCTGTCAAAATCTCACCAAGATTATGTACTTTAGCTATCTGAGAAACACCCTCTCCACTTATGTGAGTCCTTTCCATTACCACCACAAACCAGCGCGCTGCATTACAAAACGACCAGGGCCGCCCTGGTCTGAGTGAAAAAGTGGTCATACTTTAATTGCTGTGGATTATTTAGTGCACATTTGACGCTGTTTATGAATTGAAGGTGCTTTGTTTTAAAGCCCACAACTCCCGAGGCTTCCGGGGTGGCCTCTCCCCTAGCTCCGAGTACCAGGGGCCTTTACTAAAGGGGATATGGCATCACCCCAAGCATATTTAGGAATATGATTACATCCCTATATACAATTGGTGAGTGCACTTTATTTGATATTAATACAAACAGGAGCTTCCCTCTGGTTGGTCAATGATGACTTGAGGAGTCAGTTTTTCTCGATAACTCACACACAGTAGTATATTGGTATAACCTTGAGCAATCATTACTCAGTGCAAGTGCAAGTGCAAGCTACTGTAACTTTATTTAGGAGATGAATTAGATCAAGGCTGTCAATAAGGGGCCCAGGCCTTGAAGCCCTCCCCCCAAAAATTGTCCCCTAGAAAATAAAAATGACCATTCCATTAATGCATTTAAGTTTATCTCACCCCCTAAAAATATATTTCGCTCCTGGAAGCCCTCTTGCCCCTTCAGCACATTTCCTGGCTTGCACTAGGCATGGCAGGTGATTTTGTTTAAATTGGAGGAGGGGTAACACAAGTAACTTAGTAGAAAGAATTTTTGCTGTCTAGGCCAGTGGTTCATAATTGGAGCCTTATCGCCCAGGGAGTTTGCGCAACTCAGGGGGATGAGCGATAGGGGCGGGGGAGCTTTGCAAATAATGAGAAACTCAATATAAAGTGGACCTTACAAGATTCGAAAAGGGTTTCTGTAGCTGAGCTCTCAAACTGATTTGCATAAAAGGAAATAAATGACGTCAACAAGTCGAAGATGCATGGGTCTTACATTCCCTCCTCCGGTGCTCTGCAAAGCATGTGAATTATCTTTTGGAAGATGCCACAAAATCGCTTCTAACAGTGTTTAATATCAACATTTTCCCTGCAGGACCCTCATATTCCCATCAGTTGTAGTGAAAGTGGTAAGCAAAGGCGTTATGGCTAAAAATTGTCCCGCCACTTTTTTGTAAGTCTTTCGCCCCTTTTGCTATAACTATCAGGGCGGTCAAATATCACCTCCCTGCACATATACTCTCTCTTCCTCCCATTCCCAATTCCTGGAAGCTGTTCGTTAGGATTTTCGTTCAAAATTAGTAAAAATACGATAGTTGTAAAGTGCTCGGCTTCATACTCTATCATTTGGATATCAGGTAATAAGCATCATGTCAATTAGGCGCGTACTACGGGGGGGGGGGGGAGGGCTGGGCCCCAAATGCTTGTTAGGCCCCCCCAAATGTTTGCCTCCTAATAAAATGTGTAAGGATTAAGGAAGGCAATCAACTGTCGTAACCCCCCCATTTGATACCCCCTAAAAAATTCATCCTAGCTACGTCCCTGATGTCCGTGAGGCAGTGCCCCATTTTATATAATTAACTGAGGGCTTCCAGGGGGCCCTGTATTGTGTCTGTCAGCCTTAGATACCCTTTTGCAACTGTAAAAAAATTCGCAATAGTCCAAGAATGTTTCTGTGGACCCCACACACTTTTTATTTTGTGTAAAAACTTTCCCCGAATCGAAGGCAGTAAAGTAGCCAAATGGGAGGGGGACTTCAGGGAGGTTTGTTGACAACATACTCCCCCGGCCTTTTTCACCTAAACAAACATTAGAATTTACTAAATAATGGATATTTTACAACCATGTATGATAATGCAGCTCCAAAAATACCCCCAAAATAGCACCATTTTACTGCTAAGCAACCCTAAAGTTAACAAAAATTTCTCAAATATTAAAGGGGAGGGGACCCGGACCTCCCCCAGGACGGCACCTTTATGTAAGGTGACAAAGGAAGGGTATCCCACTGCTGTATACAATCGAAGGGAAAGATACAATTACGCAGAATTAGGGGTTTAACTGAGGTGGCATTACGACGTCATCTGCGGTGCTCCCCCCCCCCCATCACCAGATTCTGGCGGCACCACTGATTGAAAAACAACTGAAACTGATGATCAGGGTGATTTCTATAATCTCTGCCTGTTTCTGCATGGAAAATGCGTCCAGATGGAGTTCCAATTAAATGGAGAGTCAACCATGCTTCCCCTTATCATTTGGACTGAGGGATAGGTTTATTGAAGCAGAGCATTGCACATTTCATGAGCTGGCAATTGACAAGCTCCTTCCCGAGTTCATGAAATGGCCGCCTAGTTAAAAGCATTGACAAACTGATGATAAGCCGACATCCTTACGTCCGGACCCCACACATACTTTTTCAAAAGGGAAGGTGTTATCCCCAATACTACAAATTGGGCACTCAGGTTGGCAGCTAATTTCCGTCGTCCTCAACCCACCCTCAACCCACCCTCAACCCACCCTCAACCCACCCTCAACCCACCCTATAGTATACCTTTACGACAGGTAGGTGTCGAAAGTGAACCTTCGGCGTACTTATACTCTGATGCTGGCCGGGGTACGCTACAGCTGAAATATTGAGGAAGAAATGTTTCAAAAGAAAAAGTTACTAAACATAACTGATTCACTAGTTCACCATGATTTTGCATTTAATATTAAAACTACCTTTCGTGACGACAACAAAGGTCCGATAAAAGTTTTTCAGTTACTTTATTTCCAGGTTTCCGTGAGGAACCTGTAAATTCCTTATACATTTCACGTTGGCATTCTACTGTATTACACTGTACGCTAAGTAGTAGGCTCAACTGTGGCTGTGTGATCTGCAAAAACACGCAGTGCAGTGACAGTGTTGAATCGTTTCTCTCCGATTTCACCACGGGGATGACGTATGTAAGCAGGATGGGCCAAAGTAGGTACGTAATATAATGAATATTAAGCGGTTCTCAAAGGTGTCCAATTTATGTTTTCCCGTATGAGATCCCTACAGGTTACCCTTCTTGAGATACTTTACAAGCAAAGCGACACATACACACATACACACACACACACACACACGGCATCACCATCGCATAGATTCCTCAGACTAAGTCAAGGAATCAAAATATGGATAACTATGCAAACCTTACTCTCGGAAAATGTGACTGAATTTCAGTAAACATGCAGTACCATGCCGCTAGCCTCACTGTACAAAGTATAATATACTTGACACACAGAATCACACCTAGGCTAGTCTCAATAAACATACAGTAAAACTTGCATGTCTTTTCTACTGTTACATAACCAGGTACCCTCTCAAGGACAAAAATTGATCCTGAAACAGTTTAATTAATTTCTCATAGACATGCCAAATATTAACAAAGAAGACCGTAACAAATAAATTTCATAAAAAACGTATGAATAGCAAGCAAACAGGCAGGCAGGCAAGCAAACAAGCAAGCAAGCAAGCAAACATGCAAGTAAGCAAATTTACAAGTAAGCAAGCAAAACAAGCAAGCAAGCAAACAAGGAAGCAAGCAAACAAGCAAGGAAACAAGCAAGGAATCAATCAAGCGAACAAGCAAGCAAGCAAGCAAACATGCAAGCAAGCAAGCAAACAAGTAAGAAAGCAAGCAAACAAACAAGCAAGGAATCAATCATGCAAACAAGCAAGCAAACAAGGAAGCAAGCAAACATGCAAGCAAAGAAGCAAGTAAATAAGCAAGCAAGCAGGCAGGCAAGTATGGAAGTATGAATAAGAAAAGGAGTAGGCACAATTGGGAAATTGCTACAACCTGAATTCTAGCAAGGCGATTAAAATCACCTTAGTATATGGTGTTCGTAACATCATATTACTCCAATAAAACAGAGGAAATGTGAGGTTTAAACAAAGCTTTATAGCGGGTTAAACACCATGACACATCGTGGAAAAGGGGTAGACATTTTTGTCAATGAAAAGACAAACCAGTATCATATTATTTTGAGAATGAAAGATAGCTTTTTATTTCCCTCAGGTCAGCGTTTCCCATAGAAGTCTTATAAATGACATCCGCTTTAGTATTTTACTTAAATTTTGTTCAGGAGTAAAGTGCGTAGAGAAGGGTTGGAGGGCTTATGTGGGCAAAATAAACGCCATTTTTCAGGAAAGCTGGTTACATTTTTGACGGATGGATTTATTAATACCATTCAAATTAGAGTGAATAAAAGGGATCATTCCATATTTGAGCATGTTGATTCTACTTTAATTTTTCAAAGGTCAGAAATTGAAAAATTACTAAGGGGTGTAATGAAAGAAATTTAGAACTTGCTTGTAGAAGAAAAAGTACCATCTTCAACACATTAGGATAGTTAACCCGTTCACTAAAAGGTATGCTTACTTGAAAGTATTTTCATCGGTGTGCCAGATTATGAACAACATTCTATAATGCGACGTTCACAAAGGCGTTGAATTATCGAACTTTCGTTTCAAATTTAGACTGGATTTGTCAGAAGTGTCCTTTTACCGTCTGTTAAATTTGCAAATGACAGGGCTTTGCTTGAAGAGGTGATAATGCGACTGGTTCAAGTCAAACTGCCTGCTTAGACGCCAGAGACTGACACATATTTCCCTTCCACTTTTAGATAAGTCACAGATCTGATAGGACCACTCTTAGGGGTTACTTTCTGGCTGGAAAACAAATGAGCTGGTGGTTGGTGAGTAGAATATTGCGATATATATATATATATATATATATATATATATATATATATATATATATAATATATATATATATATATATATTTATATATATATATATATACACATATATATATATATATATATGTATATATATATATATATATGTATATATATATATATATATATGTATATAGTAGGTCGAGGTTGGTAGATCGATTTCTAACTTCGATCTACCAACCTCGACCTACTGATTATTCATCCCGCTTGGGACTACCATGGCAACAAGGAGAGAAAATTGAATCACACGAGGTATTTGTAGCCTGTTTGTCATTTCTGTGAATCACAAGCCGAACTGGTGTAGTGGTCACAGACTCTGCCCGGAAAGCGGAGGACAGCGGGTTCAAACCCTCGGTACGGCTCAATTTTTCTCTCTGGTATTTTCTCTGAACCTTTCCTGCTTTGATAAGGGCCACGCTCTATCTAGGATTGGTATAAAAATTCAAGACCTTATATATAATATATTATATATATATATATATATTATATATATATATATATATATATATATTATATAATATATATATATATATATATATATATATATATATATATATATATATATATGAACTTACCTGTTTGTATGGGAATCTCTGTCAAATCAATAAGCAACATCACTTATGACGAAGTAACGATTGTTGACGATGATGATTCAATTGCCTACCATTGCATTTAACTGTTTAAGGCTGATTATGCGCATAGTGACAATATCATATGAGGAAGAATTGACAAAACTTAACTACAGTATCACGTGATAAAGTGAAGAAGTATCATTTTAGTATTACATAATAGAGAAGAGGTACATTTATAATATCATGTGATAAAATAACAAATTTTAATAATATTACGATACGATTAAGAAAGTAACAAATTGTACTGATAATATTACATTATGAGGAAAGTGAAATTAGACCTACAATATCATGTAAATACAGACTTTCAACATTGCAAGGGGTTTTATTTTACAACGTCTAACAATTAGGTTACAAGAATGGTCCTCATGAACGTGTCAATAATTACAACCTCATCTTGGGTGGATTCTGATTTAGTTCTAGCTCAATTCCTTAATCTTTTACTTGCAGATAGATAAACCTTAGACGGAAGTTTTAAAAGCCTGCTTCTTTTCTAATTTCCGTTTTAGGTCGGTCTTTCTCTGTTTGTGAGTAATATTGGCAATGCTACCTTCATCGGAATCGCAGGAGCAGCAGCATCTAGAGGGTATCCAGTTGCAGCTTACGAGTTCTCGGTGATTTATGATATAGTTTAGATATAGGCCTAATTTCGATTATTAGAGGACGTTGTGAATTATGGAAGTAAACTTATGCAAGTTCAATTAGGGAAAGCCTTTGTAAACCATTCATTCCTTGTAAAAAGATCATGATCATTAAAATTTACAGGTGAGTCATGAAGGTCATCATATGCAAAATGCTAGCAGGAAAGAGTTTAAAGTGGTGTCAGCTATTATTAATAGGATAGTAATGAATATGCAACAAGTTGAAGGACGGTATCATCAATACTACATATAAAGATTAAATTGACCAAGTTTCTATACATTTATAAATGAAAAGTTTTGAAACTGCAAATCAGTTTCAGCTGACCAATACAATAAATGGAGATGTGTTTGTCAATCAAATCAGTTCAAATGATTCATTTGCTCATTTTTCATTGAAGTGAATGTTGAGGTTTTCTTTTTCATTTCTGTTTTGCTTCGTTTTACCATTTTAACCTTATATTGCATCTTTTTTCAAGTTACGCCATAAGTATTCTAACATTCTTTATTTTATCCAACAGGCTGTCTTCTGTCTGCTGCTTCTTGCAAATGTCTTTATGCCGGTTTACATCACCTCTGGGGTAAGCAAGAAACTTATATTCTCTTCGATAAAAATAAATTCGGATAATGCAATACACGTGCTTTCGTAAGATTGAGCATTACGTTGTTGCTATCACTGAAAACCATACCCACTTTTTACATTTATAACAACGCGACATGACTAGTTTACTTAGTGTCATACGTAGGAGGGTACGGGTCTTGTTAGGAAAACAGGAACTGGTCCTGGCATGTGCCTACACCAGTGTTGTAACGAGTCACTCAATTTTGCAGTCAAGTCGAGTCATTTGCTACTTTCAATGTGACTCGAGTGGAATCAGTGACTCGGGTCACTGTAATATTTCTATGAGGAAAATTACAATACAATTACTCGAGTCATTTCCCTTTTGAAAATTGGTGACTCGAGTCATGACTCGTTACAGCACTGTCCTACTCTAAATTTCATTACTAGAGGGTAGCAATCACCTTGAAGTGAGAATGTCCAGATGTGTGACGTAATCTAGCCATAGTTGGTCACCTTGGAAAATTGCAAGAATTCTCGCTTAGCAGGCCGTTTTAAGTTGCTTTGAAATATTATTAATTTTAAGGTCTCATGATTTAAAAATATGCAAGCCTCCACAAAAGGAAAATCACGATGAAAGTATAAAGAAAATAGTCTTCATTACTTGGTTAGATCTGCACTCTTCATATTTTATGCACAAAATTTCATTGTTATAAAATTTTGATACATATTTAATTGAACCATAGATATAAATTTCAAACCATATTTACCTACTACAGCTATTTTAAGGAACAGATCTTTTTGTACCTACGCATTCCACGCGCAATCAAGTTTTTACTATTGATGCTCTTCGGACTGCACTAAAAAGCGGTTTTACAAACCTCACTTTTCTATTGTTTTACTTCAGGACATCATAAGCGTACGGGACTACCTTCTATTGAGGGGCTGGAGCACTTTGCCCGAAATTTTGGTGCATGGTTGCCTGAAAATGGTACACATTTAGCCAGAAAATATCCATTTTCCTTAAACCGGAGTGGGGTTGGGGAAGGTTGAAGCCCGCAGCTCTCCCCTAGTGGTACACCTGTGTATCGCTCCCATTATTGCCGAAGGATTCCTATCACCACAAAGTGATTCTTTTCCACTCAAGCAATAACATGGGCAATTAGACACTTATGTCAGCAGTGTCCTCTGTCTATTTGTCTTGGTCTTATTTTCTTGCATTCTAACTAATGGTAACTACACTGAGTAACGAGTATAGATAATAAATTAACGCTGGTTGCAAGGGAAACGTTTTGTTTTCCGTTGAACAATAACAAGATACAGGGAACACAACGCAATTCCTTGGAAGAGGTTTGGGTTTATTACCTGTGTATCTTGGCCTCAGCTATCTTATATATAATGTCGTAGAAGAGCTGACATTTTTAGGAAAGTCAAATTGCTGGATACTAGGTAGACCATAGGCGTTGAAGGATATTCAAAACTTTGGGCTTATATCAAAGGGCTAATACATGAAACTATCAATTCAGTGTGCCACCATCACTTGTTCGGTAGCACGCCAACAAAAAAATTTTTGCCCAAAGTGTCTGTTTGATTACAAGAAATAACACCTCCGAGCTGTATTCGTTGCTTGTAAGCCCCCAGCTCTATCTTCTTTTTAAGATCTTATGTTTTAGTAATTTATGCTTTTAAAAAAAATTTAAATTAGGAAAAATGTTAAAGTCACTTTGTGGGGAGAAAAAATTACTAGAAGTTACCCAGGAAGATTTCATAACCTTGGAACATTTCAGTTAGATAGAGGTAGATAGTGGGTGACGGAGTGGTGGTTTGTGACTATAATGTGCGTGTTTGTAATTTTACGCCTGGGGAGGGATAAGGTGTCCTCTCCCCTTTCTGGATTTTGTTTGTCCTGCGTTGGTGCCTACAAGCAAAATTGCGGCAAAGTTGTCAGTTTTTGAATTGTACCCCCATAACTGGTCTAAAGAAGGGTTCCTTAACCTTTGTAACTCGCGGCCGTTTTTTAATTGTTGAAAATAGCCTAGGGCCACCTTACATCATAACTTGAAAACGGAGTTTCAATACATTTACAGTAAAACTTTATCGTGCAAGAAAAATTTCAACTCCAAGCATGGAAGTACCATACCTCCGAGGTAGTACTTCCATGCTCAAAGCAACGTATACTACTAAAATGCCATCTGAGTCAGATAAAAGAAACTTTATAAAAAATGACAGAAATAAAGACTTACCCAATACTTTTTTCTTTTGACTTTTTTCGTTTGGCTTCACGGCCCAACAGACCCTTTTCCTCGGCCAAACAGTGCGAGGCGGGTCACCGGTTGAGAAATGCTAATCTAAACATTTTCTGCGTTTTGAAGTGTTACATTGAATGTGACTGGAAGATTGCCGTTTTTATTCATAGTAAATAGTCCATGACAATATCCGTTGGCCATTTTTCAAAAAAGGGCTTCACACTAAACGCTCGTATATGAGCACTAGATGTTCATGCGTTTAGACACCAAATCAAACATCAAACACTGGGCAATTTAAGTCAATGGGTAATTTCTTAGAGGAAAAATTGCTGTCGAAACAAGTTCTTTCAAATAAATAATTGTAGGTAGTATAAACTTCACTTTGGTAGCACTTTTGTTTTATGTGATATTTAGATCTCTTAAAGGAACTCTGTAGTGGCTTACTTCCAAAATAAAAACGTTATATCAGACAAGATGTTTACCCTCAGTGTGAGGCTAATATTGAAAATATTCCCCTTAATACGTTTTATGTTCTCATTTAACTCTATTTTGTTCAGCGGGGTAAGCCCATTACCCCGAAAAGCTGCCTGTTAAAAAAAAATATAACTTTGTCAATATACACTCCTCAGCCTTCATTTAACCACCAAAAGACAGCTTACAAAAAGTTCTGTGCAATGCCACTATTTTTTGGGGGGGGGGGTTGTATTTGCAAATTTTTCACAAAACATCGATAAATAGTTGTTTACATTCAAAAATGATCCCAAAACCCAAAAAATGCTAAAAACGACGTCATAATTTTCAAAAGTCAAGTTCAGGCACTTAGGAAAAGGTCATCCTACTCACTTTTTTTCTGAATACCTTAGAACCTAAAGAAACACTATGAGAGGTGATTAGATGCCAATTAATTTTTGCAATGGACTTTAGTGATAACACTCCTTTATGTTTTCTTACATTTTTACTTTCCACGATATTTAACAATTTGTTTTTGGAACTTCTAGTTTATCACTTTTTCACCTGACACGGCCATCTTTTGAATCGTTTCCACATGTAACGGTTCTGATCGATATAGCAGTACTAACGTTAGCCTAAGCTAGCGTTAGGGCCTAGGTCTGCCACGAATAACAAACTCATTTATTGGAAAAACAGTTTCATTTACCTTCAAAATTTACAATGTTCTCAATGAAACTCCAGTGGATGATGAGCGAAATAGGAGTGTGTCTTAGTTCCTCTCAGTTTTATCGCACTGTGCACGCAACGCGAATATACTACACACGTGCCTACGTTGTAAGTTGTGTACTGTGCTAGACACATGGTCAGGGTAACCCCACGTCGGTGGTATGCGTAATACCACCTTTCATACTTCGAGAGGTATGAACGGCCGTATTACGCATGCCACCGACGTTGGATTACCCTGACTTCTAGACAATGCATAGATGGCTTTACCGGTATCAGATCAATCGATAGACCAAGAACCATAACCGGATGTGACGTAACGAAATCGGCGGGTCCAAGAATTATTCTATTTTGGCGGCTACCCAGCTCCCTTAAATTGTGAAGTAAGTAAACGACATGCATCGTTAACAGTATGGAGACCTGTTTAAACATATATTTCTGGTTTCCAGGTTTATACAATGCCAGAGTATATTAAGCTTCGTTTTGGTGGCAAAAGACTGCACATTTTCTTGGCCATTACACTCCTGTTTATTGGTATCACAACGAACCTTGCAGTAAGTTGAAACTTTTCATTTTTAAATCTCACTTTCTTCTACTAAATTACTGAATTATCATTCAAACATTTAAATATCTGATTCACTAGCTGCAGATAACTTCTATTTTTGCAATACTTCGTATTTTTGCAATAACTTCATATTGAAATTTGATAAACAACATGAAGTATGTTTGCTTGTTTTCGATATAGGGCGAAATGTATGCTGGAGTAATTCTTATTCAGGAAAGTCTTGGATGGCCCCTGTACGTCTCTGTATCTGCCATTCTTCTCATGACAGCCGTTTACACGATCAGCGGTGGGCTGACAGCTGTCGTGTATACTGATGCTCTACAGTCAATACTAATAATAGTGGGATCAGTCATCTTGGCTGTCATTGGTAACTTTACCCTTTGTTTCAAATATTCACATGTTAAATACTAGTCATAGTTAGGCGTCTTGAAAGAAGTCTCTCCCCCCCCCCCCCCCGTCTCTGTGCAGCTCTCTGTGCAGCTCTATGCTGAGAAGACAGACACGAAAACTGCTGCTCCAATTACAAATTTACAATTAAGGTCTTAAATTACGAAGAATTAGAAGATATGTACTGAGACACAAAATTATAGTGAAGTGGCCAGCAAAAGTGAAACAGTGGGATAGCTGGTTGGTTTTAGGAATGGCAGAATAGTGATTAATCTTTTTATACCTGCGGGGGATGAAACAATCAATTTGCTGAAGCTACATTGTTTCAGCGACCTGTTTGTGCTACCATAAGGCATACGGTGCAAATTTTCGAGAAAACTTAACAGCTAGTAGGCTCTTTCCTTTAGACACAACAAGACATGCACTACCCACTAGAAAAAAATGACCTTGCATGCACGTGTTGTTACAACCGATAATGTAAAAATCAACCGATAATGTAAAAACGACCGATAATGTAAAAAAAAATTACCAATAATGTAAAAACAATCGATAATGTACAAAAACTTTACCGATAATGTAAAAACTGTTCTAAGAACGTTTTCATATGGAATTTGAAACGTGGAATTTTATCAAAGAAGTCATACGTTAATTCAGAAAGGTCGTAGGTCATACCCCAGGGGAAGGGGGTCTCACCCTAGTTTTACATCCCCCTCTTGCAGGTATATTTCCCTTAAAAAGGTACATTGAAAGACAGCAGAAGAATTAAAGGTCACTTTTTCTCAATTTTCTAGGCCAAATACAAAATGCTATCATATTTCTCCTTCATATACTTAAAGCGCCCTCACTCCCCTGTTGTTCCGCAAGCTCACCAAAAAGAACATATCTACGATAAAAAATATCATGAAAGGATTGCAACATATTTTATAACATAAAAGTGGGTCTGACAGTATGTTACAACTCGCCAGACAAATGTGTGAGACTGATGGGGTTGGAACATCGAAAGCAGTCCAGCAATTGATAACCACATTGTTTACATTAGTTGGCCAGTATGCTCAACAAACCATAGTAAACTAGAGAAGATAAGGCTGGAACCATATTATAATCACACTTCACTCACAGTGTAATAATTACTCCATTGTGTTACGGTGCGTTTTAAGGCTGTCCAGGTCACACGTGTTACAACCGATAATGTATAAAGAGCCATCGTTACATAGTTTTGACCGCCAACCAGTATTTGACCATTTCAATCAGTTTTATTCCTCTATTTAAGCAGAGAGTTGTCAGGGAAGGAGACCCAACGCTTAAATCCGTCAGACAATACGTGCTTGAAAATAATTGAATCCCTTTCCAGGTAAAAAAAGTTGATTGACAGGTCCCTTTATTCTCATTGTTTAGCCTTTTCTGACTTACACTTCTTATGATTGTCTGCTCCTTTCAGACCCAGGTAATCCAGAAAGAAAGGTCATTGTTAACACGTTACTTTGAAGTGCAGCCTCTTTGCCGACAAGGTCTAAGCTTTAATAAAGATTTTAAGTCTGTCTATAAACGTTTAACTACTATAAGTTCTTTGTCTTCCTATGACCAGGGGCGTAGATTCTTCTCAACTTTGGGGTGGTGGGGGTGGGGTGAGCTATCGCAAATGTGAAAAATGTGCAGGCGAAGCGTGCACGGCCAGCCCGACTAGCGAGCCCACGACGGGTAGGGTCCAGGGGCCCGCCTTAGGGCCCCTGGTGGGGTCCAGGGGGCGAAGCCGCCGAAAGCTCCTAGGTTTTAATGTCTCAGAAGTGCCAGGAAGACTGTTTTAATGGGTTAATTTCAGTGGTAATGTTCTTTGGTTGGCTATTAGTATATTCATACATTTAGGAAATGCTATTTTGAGCACAAAACTCGTTGATAAGCTGCACTGGATTGAAATTGTACAATAGCAACAATGTCTTGTTAAGCTTTAAAAGCAGGCATCAACATAAAGGGTCATACCAGACAACTGGATTTTGAATTCGGAGATCATTACAAGACCAGCAAGTTGGCTTGAGATCAGTGGTGTCGCCAGGGTTTTGTGATTGGAGGCATAGATGATGTCGTAATAATACCTCAGTACCCCCAAGCCTGCGTAAATTACACCTTTATTTTTCATGCGTTTCTGCATTTGCACGCAGCAGTTTCAATCTTTCGTTTGTCACTATTTAAAGGTGTCGTCTTGGAGAAGGGGTTCCCCTCCCTTTTGAGAATTTTTTATTTTTAATTTAAGGTCTTTTAGATGCAAAATGGTGCTATCTTTGGGATGTTTTTGGAACTGATCATATATGGCCGGAAAATGTCCATAATTTAGTGAATGCTAATTTTTGGTAAGATAAAAGAGGAGAATATGTTGCGTATTAAGATACAAATACGTTGTCAACAAATCTCCTGAAGCCCCCTCCCTTCTGTCTATTTTACTGCCTTCTGTTTCGGGAAAGCTTTATACAAAAATATGTGCCTGGAGTCCACGGAAACATTCTTGAGTTATTATGAAATATGTCCTTTCCTTCATTGTGCATTATGAAAGGGCGTCTAAGGCTGGCAGATACTTGAATAGAACCTCCTGGAAGCTCTGCAACAGGCGCGGCGCCACGGGGGGGGGGGGGGCAGGGCAGGCATTTTCCCCCCTATGGTTTTTCAACCCAAAATATAAAATCGTCTAAAAAACTTTTTAAGACACATAATTTTGTAGGGGGTGGGATGAGGTGTTACAGTATGTCACCCATCTATCACAATATTAGTTATATTGTTCGTTACAAAATACCTGAAACTTGCAGTCCCCGCACGGATAACGTTTTCTGTTTTCTCCATTGTTTACGTGAATGCAGGTTAAGTATTACATAAACACTAAGGCCATTATACATAACGCGCAAACAAAAAGGGCGTAGGAACCGAGAGTAAAGCTAAAACAATACAGTAGTATACCCTAAAGCCAAGTTATTGTGAGACCTAACACATATGGTGTCACAGAGCAAAAAGTTTTCCCTCTCTTGGAAAAAAGGTGCATATCATTGCAAGTTACACCAAAAAATACAGACAGCTAATTTGTGCACCAGGGGATACGCCTGATCCATGAATCTCTGTCTAACCAAAACCCCAACCCTACCCGTAACTCGGAATATATTTTCGTCCGGGGGAATTTTCTGTCTTTAGTGAACCTTTCGTCTATGGATATCCCCCCCCCCCGTCCGGATTATGTAATGTTTGGCAATCTCAAACATTTACTATCTCTCCATTCCCAGCATGTGACCATTTAAAATTTAGAACGTGAACATATATATTGGGGTTATCATGAGTCAATCACTTAACGAACATTTTGACAATATATGTATTTTGAAAATATAAAAAACATTTACTAAAGTGAATTAAACTTTGAAGTAATATTAAATGTCTCCCTTATTGCATACGCGTAGGAAGCGGGGAGCTGGGGGCTAAAGCCCCAGTCAAAAATCTTTGGGAAGAAGCAAACTTCTGCCCCCAATATCCAAGGTCAAAAACCCCTTATTTGTCTCTTCAGTAGCAACTGTAAAACATTTGCAGTAATTTTCCTTGAAATTTGCCCAAGATGTTGCACCAAATTGCATCTGAGGACCCTCAAATACCCAAAAATTTTCCAAAAGGGGAGGGGACACCCCTCGCCTTAGACCCCTCCCCAGGACAGTGATCCGAAACAAGGTTCAGCCCCCAGTCTCGAAAAGTTACCTACGCCTATGCCTTATTGTGCTTTATTTTGGTGTTGTCTCGACTGAGTAATCCATAGAAAACGAATTTTAAATAGTAGGTGCATGACCGTACACAACACAATCTCCACTGTATGAAGAAATCTTGAGTCAATCAGAAAAACAGCAAAGAAAAACAGGGCGATGCCACATGGGGCAGGGGGAAACCGCCTCCTATCATTTGCAAGAACAGGGGAAAGAGAGAATGAAAAGAACAGGGAAAACTAAAAGGAGAAAACGAAAGAGAAGAATAGGAAGCGAAGAAGAAAGAAGAAAGGAGGAGGGTGGGGTAGGCATATATTGATCCATATAATTAGTTCAGAGCTTCCAGGAGGCCCTATTCCGGTGTCTGTCCGCCTTTAGATACCTTGTATAATGCATATATGAAGCAACGAAAATATTCGTAATAGTTCGTGTTTCTGTCGACTCAACGCACGTATTTTTGAGTGAAAACATACCCATACATAAAGGAGGGGGTGGCTTCAGGAGGCTTGTTGACTACATACCCTTCTCTTAGACAACAAGGGCTACTCTCCTCTTTCACTAAACCAAAACTTAAAATTCAATAAAATTATTAACACTTTTCAGCCATATATGATAGCTCAAAAAATTCCAAAGACATCACCATTTTGCATCTAAGCAATCTTAAGTTGATAAAAATTTCTCAAAGGGGAAGGTACACCTTAGACCCCTCCCAAGAAAAGCATCTTTCCCCAAGCAAAAATTAAAATTCAATAAATTATGAACACTTTCTTACATATATGATCAGTTCAAAAATATACCAAAGATATCACCATTTTGCATCTAAGCAATCTTAAATTAATAAAAAATTTCCCAAAGGGAATGGGACACCCCTCCCCAGAAAAGCATCTTTCCCAAAACAAAAATTAAAATTACTAAATTATAAACTTTACAGCCATATATGATCAGTTCAAAATATGTATACCAAAGACATCATCATTTTGCATCTGGTCATTCTTAAATTTAACAAAAAATTTCCCAATGGGGAGGGGGACCCCTCCCCTTAGACCCCTCCCCCAGGACGGCGATCACTCATCTCACGCTTTGCCCCCTATCGAAATACCCTGGCGCCGCCCCTGCTCTGCAATAATCATATTAATGTGGGGCGGGGGGGGGCAATGACATAATGCGTATACTACCTGACATCCAAATGATAATATAGAGTACGACGCCGAACACTTTACAACTATCGTATTTTTACTACTTTTGAACTAAAATCGAGACGAACAGCTGCCAGCAATGGAAAATGAGAGGGAGTGAGAGTATAGGTGCAGGGAGGTGATATTAGACCTCCCTGATAGGCGTAGCAAAAGGGGTGAAGGACTAATAAGAGCGTTACAGTGTGCTGTTTTCGTCATAGGTGTATTAACAATCACCACCTATAACGATAGTGGCCTAGCGCGAACTGGCGAAGCTCTGGTAAAATTCTTTGAAAAATGTATAACGCAGATACGTACCTTGAACCTTCTACATCATGCTACATGTTAGATTGAAAGATCCCATATTGATGCGAGGTCCCTACAGATGTTTGGAGATGTATATCTGTTCTTCGGAAAGTGTTGTGATCAGAACAGTTTCGTGTATTATTACCTTAATAATGGTCATTACATGGAGTGTAAACAGTGACGAATAATATTTTCATTACAAAACATGCATTCAGACTCTACATCGAGACACTTTCAATTGCCCAACAAACCTACATGCTACTGCCATAAGCCAGTGTTTTACCTATTAATTCGTAAACTTTCAGCTTTTTGCTACTTATATATCGGAAGATATTGATAATATGAGTGACCCTGACGTAAGGTTGGAAGCGCGCGGAGCGCGTGAAAATTTTGATAGATTGCCAACGATTTCCTATAATTCTGATAGTTTGAGAAACATATATGATAGAAAGTGAAGCGAGATTGAAAAAATTTCCTATGAAAATGAAGAATTAAATCTACTTTCCATCATGCACGTATCTGTAGACTGAAACATTGGGGGGGGGGGGGGGGTGATTATATGGGCCATCCCCCTAGTCAAATGTTGGGGGGATATATCCCCCATCCCCCGGGATTTACGCCTATGCCTATGACCTTGATGGGTCGTCTACTGCTACAAGCCTACAAAAATAATCACAATTTTCGCAACTTTCCTCATTAGTTTCAAGCATTGTCAACCAAGGAGGTTTTAAATAGTTCTTGATTGAAGTTAATTGAGATGACTTTAACTGCGACGACAAATGACGAAAGCTTAAAATTTTGTTATTTTTCCTTGACGACTGGCAATGTAATACCAATTGGTGAAATCATCAGGATGACTTTTTGAGATGTAACAGACGACACAAACCATTGTCTTTAGTAGCAAAATCTCTCACGTTTTAGAGAGGTTTCAAGAGCAAGACAATAGGCAGCTTACTGTGGGCAAGTACCTAGTCTCACAGGACATATAAATGTTGGATCTCCTTCCCTGACAACTCCCTGATTTAACCCTTCAAGGCTCATAGGACACTTTCCGTGCTATTTTCTTGGGATTAACCCTTCCTTCTTGATCTTCTATGAGTTTATGATCTGTGTTTATTATTTGCTTATTTGTTTGTTACTCGTTTATTTGTTTCACTTACTTGTACATAGATATACAATACGTAAATATATAAAGTTTGTCAAGTAACACTGGAAAATATACATTCAAAGCAAGACACAAACACAGTGTACACAAAGCATGGAAAGCACACAGTGTACTGAAGGAGGCGAGATAGCTTCGGGGAATATTTTTCAGAGGGGACGAGATGTGTAAAAATGTATCAAGGTAAAAGTAATTTGAAATTTCCAAGGGACGAAAAATTTTCAAGGGGTTTCGCCCCAGCCCCCCCCCCCTAACCCGGCCTTTCCTTTTGGCTACGGGCTAAAGTTGATGAAAAGTTAAAAGCAAGCCTTACCAGAAGCAGACTTCCAATTTCACAACATAAAAAATATTAGCGAGATAAAAAGAGATAAATGACCTCTGGTATCCCTGGATTTACACTTTTAACCTTTTTCGTAAGAATGATGAGAACAACGCAAAAAATTATATGAGATGTTATTCCCCGCCTGTTATCTTCGAAACACCGAGCTGCCGCTTGACGGCTGACTCAAATCTTTTCAAGTTCTGCTGGTATCAAAGCGCCATAAAAGTGCTACTAATAATTTCCGTATCATCTATGGTGTATATGAAGGGATTGATATTTGGAATAATATCTTTCATCGTGAGGATGACCAGGTCGTTGAAAAAGTACACGTTACCGTTAATATTTTTAGGGAGAAATATATTGTGTTTACAGTGTATAAATATGACACAATCTATCACAATCATAATTTTTTCCCTTATCAATAGTAAACCATTCATTCTAACCAGCTGTAGTAAGCTTTACTTGAAAACATATAAGGTCAGAAGTTATGAATGATGTTTGAATTGCAAAGTGTGAATTTCTTCCTGTGAGAACCGTTACTGATGAAAATATTTGATACTTTGCCCATCCAGCTACCTTGATTTGAATATCACACCTATAAATCATCCTTTAAAAAATATTCTGTAGAATTCTATCGAAAATATATTTTGAATTCCTTAAGACGTTTTTTTTTTAAATTTTTATAGAACTTTCTGGAGAAATTCTGCTCATATGAATTCTATAACATTAACGTCTGCACTGTATTTAATCTTCTATACGATTTTTATTGAATAGGAGAATTGTAGAGATATGTTCTATATAAATTCTAAAAATTATTAACATCCGTAGAAGCTATAGAGTTTCTTAAAAGGTTCTATACATTTTTTAAAGAAATTCTTTACAATTTTTACAGAATTTCTTTTTAAATGTTGTATATTTCTAAAGAAATCCTATAAAGATCTAAAGGAATTTACAGAAATTTAAGAATTTTCTATAGAATTAAATAGAATTTTTCTTTATGCGGCATGTTTCTAAATTTGTGAAAATGTCTGTACTGCTAACAAAATATTTCACTTAAAACCACAATCCCACTTCCTACCAATACACTCAGATGTACTGAAAATAAGCTAAGGCATTTCCTTATTAGAAGTTACGAACAGTTAGGGGATAAAGTCTTGATATCAGTCTCTCGTGCAAATGACATTTTACTGTGACCAAAACCTTATTCTCTAATCATTAGCTCAACAAGTTGAGCTATTGCCATGGCAATGCGTCTGTCTGTCTGTCTGTCTGTCTGTCCGTCTGTCTGTCCGTCAACATTGGTAAAAAGGCTGCTGTCTGCAGGTGCTTTGACCGTTCCTTCTCAAAGTTGGTGTGGGTATAACACATATCAAGAGCTTGATAATTATGGTAACAGAAAGTAGGTCAAAGGTCACTGGGGGTCGTGAGAGGTCAAAGAGTGAAATCACGCAAAAGCCTTCAACTCCTTGTGGTTTTGTTGGAATCTTCTCAAATTTGACAGGAATATTTAGTAAATGATTGGTCATCAAAGTTGTTCTTTTGAAGTAGATCAAAGGTCATTTGGGGTCAAAGAGAGGTCAAGCAAAAGGAGGTCAAACAGTGTAATCATGCAAAAGCCTTCAACTCCTATGGGTTATGTCTGAATTTTATCAAATTTGGCAAGAGTGTTAAGAAGATAACAGGTCATCAACGTTGTACTTTTGAAGTAGGTCAAATGTCATTTGGGGTCATGCAGGGGTCAAACAGTGAAACCACTCAAAAGCCTTCAACTCCCAGGGGTTATATCCATATGTTATCATAATTGGTCAGGGTGTTTAGTAGATAACAGGTCATCAAAGTTGTACTTTTAATGTTGGTCAAAGGTCATCTGGGGTCAAGCAGGGGTCAAACAGTGAAATCAATCAAAAGCCTTCAGCTCCTAAGGGTTATATCCAAATCTTATCAAAGTTAGCCAGAGTGTTCAGTAGATGACAAGCTGTCAAAGTTGTACTTTTGAAGTAGGTCAAAGGTCATTTGGGGTCAAAGAAAGATCAAAAAGTGAAATGTTGTAAATGTCTTCAATTCTTAAGGGTTATATCCAAATCTTATCAACGTTAGCCAGAGGGTTCAATTGATGATAGGTCATCAGAGTTGTACTTATGAAGTAGGGCAAAGGTCATCTGGGGTCAGAGAGGTCAAACTGTGAAATCACTCAAAACCCTTCAACCACTAGGGGTTATATCCAAACCTTATCAAAGTTGGCCAGAGTGTACAGTAGATGACAGGTCTTCAAAGTTGTACTTTTGAAGTAGGTCAAAGGTCATTTGGGGTCAAGGAGAGGTCAAACACTGGAATTGTGCAAATGCCTTCAGCTCCTAGGGGTTGTGTCTGACTTTTATCAAAGTTGACAAGAGTATGCAGTAGATGAATTGATGGGTCATCAGAGTTTTACTTTTGAAGAAGTTTAAAGTTGTTTGGGGTCAAAGAGCTAGGGCAAACAGTAGAATCAAGCAAAAGCCTTGAAATACTCATGGTTGTGTCGGAATCTTATCAAAGTTGGCTAGAGTGTTCAGTGGATGATGCATAGGTGTACTTTGTGTTGATGTTAATTAGTGTTTGCACTGGGTACCCGGGTACCCGACCGATGATGTCAGGACCCTGTTCTCAAATTGCTACCTGGATCCAAAGTTTCACTAACATAGATTGCATATGTGACAGAACACCTAACATGTTACTTTTTCCTGGCAAAATTTATCACGGACACGCCTAAGAACATTTGCCATGCCCATACGTAAGATACGTTGGTGTTATATTATATCAACTTGCAAAGCAAAATTTCTCATCATGACTTTTATGACTTTAGAACAAACTTGTAGCCTAACATAAGTTATATTTTCGGGTACCCGGGTACCCGACCTACCATCGAGTTCGGGTACCTGGTTCCGAATTTTGGACCCGGTGCAAACACTAATGTTAATTGCCATTTGGGGTCACAAAACATCATATGGTGAAATGCATGCTAGTGCTTCTCCATAAGGGTTTATGTTTTGTATGATGTATACTACAGGAATCATTTTTTGACAGACCTGACAAATTGGGGTATAAGTAGCCTAATTTTTGTCAGCAGAATTACCTACAGTACTGTGCCCACAACACTTAACAAAAAGTCGCAAGCCGGACAACTCTAGCAGATATACCACTGCTGTGACCATTTACATCTATAGCACTGAAGTTCCTAGATCATGACAGTTTGCGACTCCTTGATTTGGATCCCTAGTGAAACTATATAACATTAACTGTGTGAGAGAAATTGTAGTTGAGCTACAGCATCATTGATGCTCTTGTTTATAATTACATTTTCGAAACGGTCATGTTACAAGACAACTCGTCAGGAACACCAGATTGAATCCGTCGACGAGCGAATGGAAAGCTCCAGAGCATTCCAAAATTCTGTGGAAGGAACATTTACGTAATGTGCCAATTATAGCAGCGGTCTGGCGACACTTCTAAGAAACAGTGCCATTGTTTACTACTACTGTGCATACAAGGAACATTCTTGTAATTGCTCCACTGTGTGCACTGGAAGTTTCTGTTAAATTCCGGAGATTTACTCGATTGAAAGCCTAGCGTATAAAAGGCAGTTCAACAACTGTTGTAGGAGAGAGATATCATAATACTTCATCGAGACCAGGCGCTGTCATACTGCTGTGTTATCATTGTCCGTTTGTTGAGAAGTTATTCTCTGACCGAATCACCTGAAGCCAGCCACTGACACTGCACACTTGTGATAAATTGCCCTACGCCGTTTCTACACTGTGTATTGAGATCGTTATCATCCATCATCGCCCAGCCTTGACATTCGCTCGTGGAACCAGTTCCTACGCTACAGCACGCTGCAGGTCTACTACTGTACCATCGTCGACGTGCATGCACTTCCAACCCTTGGACCAGACCAGAATAATATTAAGTAAAGGATTGTGAGTAAATCTAATTAATTATTGTAAATTTAAGTAAGATAAGGAGATCGTAAATAATAGTTAAGTTGTTGAATTTTAATCTCGTTCTTCTGTGATCTTTCGCTGTTATTGGTTTGACTTGCGACCAAGCCGTAACAGTCAATGGACTTGTATCTTCCTCTTGGTGTCTGTGAGACATATAAATAATGTAAATGTACAGGTACGTATAAATTATTAACTGTTACGAGCTGCCAAAAGCTACTATTAAGGTCTTTATCCTACACCTTCGGCAACAAAAATCCAGTATACCGTAGTTTTTCCTTGTAACAATTCAACATACTGACAGGGTGTTTCGGCAGCTAATTCTCTTTTAAATTTTCAATGATGATAAGTTTCCATCATTTACAAGATTAATAGCACCCGAGGAGCAATTTCTAACGAGATATGTCCGATTGTGTTTAACTGATTTCGAACGTTTTTTTACTCCTTCGGCAAACTGGTAGATTGCAGGTGTTTACTTGAAGGGAAGGCAATCGAAGCGTATTAGCATGCAAGGGTCTGTGGCTTTCGCTGCCTGATTGTTCCAAGGATTACTTTTTTATGCAGGCTGCAATCCTACAACAAAAGTGCAATAGCTCCAAGGACCTGTTTCTTCACCAGGCCATTGATCCATATCTCGATGATGGATCGATGTTTACACTTACATTCTTAACTACAATCCCTCGGAATGAATCAGTGCAAGTGTCCTTCCTGACATAAAATATCCCTAAACGTCATTCTAGGCAGTTACAAGTTACAACTGCGACACCTTACCCATATGCAACTGCCCAGCCATATAATTTTAATACCCGACCGTGTCCCATTGCAGTAAGCTGACAAAGAGAGTACAAGAGGCAGTTATACTAGCGTAACTAGAGGGGCGTAGGAGTGGGGGTGATGACTGGAGAAGCCGAGGGAAGTTGAGATCATAGGCGTAGGATGCTAGGGGATTAACGCCCAGGTCAAAAATGAAGTGGGGAAGAGAGTAACGCTCCCCCTCAATTCAAGCAGGAAAACCTCTCATTTGTTCCCTATGTGTAGAAGTAAAAAAAGTTGCAGTCACTTTGATTCAAAAATTTTTAAATTTGGTTAAAAATGAAACCACTCGGTTTATTTTTAGCCAAGTCTAGTGAAATATTTGACAAGATTTTGGTTCTATTTCGATTCGTGACGTATCAAGTTATTGATAAAATTGTTTCAACTTTTGATGGGACCTGTTTAGATGTATGTTCTCTAGAAAATTAGCCTCTTACTTACATTTTATAGGTGTTCTTTGCACGCAGCTGTCATCGTTGGGTGTCTGATGGGGTGGGGTGGGTGGGTTGACGAAAAGAGTGCGAAAAATGGAAAAAGTATATATTATCACCCCTCAGATTGTCCGTTTCATATTGTTATATTTTTTCAACACTAGGAATAGCTTGAAAAAATTTTTATTGCTAAAACAGTGATAAATAAAATGCAACTCTTGTAAGTGAATGACAGCAACTTCCACAGTAAGATAGCCAAGAGAGACCTAAATTCTGTGGTCCAACTTCATATTCCCCAGTACAGCTGGGTATTGGATCACTTGGAAAATATATCTTTCTGCGCAGTCTGCGGACCTATTGCTGATGCCTAACAGCATTTTGGGGGAAAAGAGTAAGGAAGTAATCTTCCGAAAGCTAATTTTAAGGTCCATGAGGCACTTTGTTCACACCTTCTCTCCTTTCAACAATTTTTGTTCTCTACAGTAGTGGCCAGCTTTTGGTCTGATTTTATTTTCAATTAGGTAAAACTACTCTTTTCACTCTTTTTACTCTTTCCGCCACTGAACTTCATTCGGCAGCTTTTTTTCATATGGGTCTTTGAAGTCTTCATAATAACTAGCCATGGGCTCATACTCGCAGAATATTGTGTAGCATACATATATTTTCTACAATCGACGATTTTTCTCGGGCGTTTCGCGCACACATGTAGCTTTTTGTGTTACTGCCAGAACCTTTTTAGTCATAATTTTCTATCCTCCCTGTCAACCACTCAAATCAACCGGCTTTTGGATTTTAAACTGCATGGTAAAGTTTGGTTGTTATTGGCTTCTGAACGTACACCCAGTGCTATTGTGACTAGGAAAAAGGAAGATCTGTGCGCCTTCGGCTCCCCTTATGAGCACATTTCGCTGTCAGTGTCACATAAACATAATACGTTTACATTTTCATAGTGACGTTTACGTGCACATATACGTCTACATATACATATGCGTATACGTAAACAGGTAGGTGTCTATTTATACATAAACAATATATACACACATCCATATAGATCATTTTGGGGTTTTCGACCCACATCTTCCCTAATGTTCAATACAAATCGCCACATTTGATCAATTCAGTTAAAATTGTAAAGTCGTCGTGAATAAGAACGGTGACAATATGGAATGTGAAGCTAACTTTTTGTGGCTGTGATAAGTGAGTGATTCCCAACTTCAACTCATGAAAAGACTATAGAGATATTTCTTCTCAATAACTACTGTACTTTTCCGAAAATTACTTACAGCCATTGTGAACATCGGTGGATTCAGTAACATGTACACAGAGTATATGAAAGCTATACCAAATGATACTTACGTATTGGGTAACACTTCATGTGGTGTTCCTCGAGAAGCCGACTGGCACATTTTCCAACCAGCTAGTGACCCCCAGTATCCTTGGCCTGGAGTCGGGTTCGGTATCATTATACTGTCCTCTTACTTTTGGTGCAGTAACCAGGTAAATGCTATCAAAAACTAATTTATACACATAAATAGTAAATTCATTTGTCAGGGTAAATTTAATATGTCATTTTGATTATAAAGAATGTTGTAAGTGGCAGCCGTCCTACCGCGTCGATTTGATGAAACAGTTTACTGAAAATTAAGCTTCAAAGAAAGAATAAAAACACTTTAGGCCCATAATATATATCATATCGAGTGTTTCTAGTGAATGCATGATTAAAGAGCTATAAAGGGCGCACGGGTTTGGTGTCACGATTGGTGGCAATGGCTACTAATACCGCCCTCAAAGTATACTGAAAAATAATGGCATACGGACATTCATTTATTGCGATTAGCACTAAAACACTATAGTATACTATATCAATGTAATGTGATTCTATCTTCTGGTGTAAAAATTGGATTTCCAGTGTGCTTATATGAACAAACCCTGTGACATAATCATTCGACGTAAGCCTGCTATACACCTATTGTGCAACACTATCCTTTTTATCAAACATTTAGACAAAATAGTCAGCAAAACCTTACGTTGTTTCATATTTTTCCTTACTGAAGATTATCGTGCAACGGTCACTGGCGTCAAAGAACTTGCATCATGCCAAAGGAGCGAGTGTCCTAGCAGGTTACCTGAAAATTCTCCCTATGCTGGTAATGGTTGTTCCCGGTATGATCAGCAGGGCCTTATTCACCGGTAAGGATAAGTTTATGATGTAGTTAAATCCTTAATCAGGGGTGAGGAACCTTTTCCTCAGACGGTCCGTTTTGGTAGTCATAAACCACTCTCTGGCCGCAGACAGCGAGGGTGCTACGTAAGACGCAGGCCAAGGGGCCCCAGAAGGCTATGGGTGGGGTCTAGGGGGAAAACTAGGTAAGAAACTTGGGCGAAGCCCCGGAACCTCTGGATTTTGTAGACGTTTATAGGCAATAAAATGTACATCCACTTTCATGAAATGACATTGAATGTGCAAGACTACCCATACCAGAAGTATCACACTACAATGACCATTTGTCTTTTTATTTATGTAGCGAGCAAAATAATGGTAGGCCTAAATGAGCACATATGAAAAGTGCACGTTAGGCGCCGCAGAAACGCATATTTTGAAACCAATGTCCTTTGTTTCTCCACTTGAAATTGAAAATTATCCACTTTTAACGTTTAATTCTCTTTTCGGAGGACTAATTCTAACCCCTACCACTCCCCGAATCTACGGTAATAAATGCAGTGCCCACTGCGTATCGTACTGTAAAAGATAGACCTATACACGTGATAGTGCAATTCTGTTCAATGCTTTGTACAAAGCTTCCATTACCACCGTAAGTACAAAGATTCTGCGCCCAGGTTTTTGACTTACGAAATGGTGGGCATGTTGCATTGTGTAGAGGGTTTTTTGTGATGCTAGTTGGCGTTTCGCAGAAGTTCTACGTGAAATACCCGGAAAGTGGTATATGCAGGATAAACGGTGGGCACCGTGGGATAAAATATTATTATAAATTACTTTTAAAGTGATTCTGAATTTATATTTATGAATTGCCTAGCGGGCCGGATAAAATGGTCTCTCGGGTCGCATACGACCAGCCGGGCCGGAGGTTCCCCACTCCTGTCCTAAATGAAATATAAGATTTTACCAAGTGTAATAAAAATAGTATTTATAATATCTTCCTAAAAGGGCATACCTGACTTGCAAGAGGACAAACAACTGTAAACTCTTCCAAGGAGTTTTAAGAAATTAGTGCAAACAATTGAATGAAAATGTTTTCATGGAACAGCAACATCCATTGTTGGTCTGGTATTGCTACTTTTTTCCAGTCATCCATAGTATATGAAATTTTAGCCAAGGAAATTTTACAAGAATGGACTGATTCCTCATCCTCTTCGAATAAAACTCAAAAATGCTTGATAGTAACAATATATGTAAGGATGACACACACCCCCACCTACCCCTTGTCAGCTTGTGGGTACTATCCAGTACCATCAATCACGTCACTGTAGTTACGGGGATCGTTCGATCGACGCTCTGTATATCTGCAAAGCTACTTACACTTACTGTTGTTAAAGATTATAAGTTTCTTCCTCTGTCCATTTTTCAGATTATGTCGCCTGTCAAACCGCTGAGTCTTGCATCTCCGTCTGTGGGAATCCCAAGGGTTGTACTGATGCCGCTTACCCGAAACTCCTATTAGCCTTAATGCCTACAGGTGAGATCTATTTTCGTGAATTCGTCTTCCAACCGAACTTGTATTTTGTTACACTTTGATATATCACGTTTAAATTTTGTATATCTTTTGAAGGTCTGTAGACATGTAAATTTCATACCTGATTATTTGTTGTCAAAAGAAATAAAATGTAAAAAGTAGCCACAGTTCCACAAAATCCATCAAATACTGTCCATTTTACAAGACATTTACTGCTTTGCAGCTACATCATGAATAAACATGAGCTAAATATGCAAATCTGTGACGTGGCTAGAGTGACTCATTAGGTATGTGTTATGTTTTCATTTGGTTTGGTTTGATAAATATCCTTGAAATAGCTGTCTTTGTTCATTTTTCTTTACAGGTTTGAAAGGCTTGATGTTGGCTGCCATGTTGGCAGCCCTTATGTCAACTTTAACGTCTATTTTCAACAGTCTCAGTAGCATATTTACAATGGATTTATGGATTAAAATTCGAACAGTGCCCTCTCAATTTGAACTTTTGATTGTGGGAAGGTGAGACTTGTTATTATTATGTAATGAGAGTGCAAGTCAAAGTTAAGAAACAATCCTTGTACTCCTTATTGTGTATAGGTGGTAGGGAAGAAATAAAAGATTGATGTGTCTTTCAGTGACCCACAGAGTACATGCAGTAAGAGAAACGATCGATCAATTTCAGAGACTCCTTAGCTCCTTTTTTGTCCTTGGCAGAATTTAGTTTTGTTGAATTGATAATTTTCACATTTCAGACTCTTTTGTTGATCATTTGAAAAAAATTGGGGACTCACGAAAATGGGGGAACGAAGCATACTTTGGTTATCCCCGTATATCCCACAATTTCATGCAGCATACGAATTATCGAACTTGGTAATTCTACCCAAGTATATCATGTTAAGTCCAACAGACACAATCTAAGAGGTACACTTTCAACTGTAATCTGTCAACATTCCATTTATTTTAAAAGTATTGGAAAAAAGACTAGGGATACACTCATTAGTACAGCCTTCCCTCGTTACCGTCTGAGCTTTGGTGAATCTCGCTAGCGTTCCATCACGATCAATTTGGTATATAAGCCTACGGCTCTGAGTGAACCCAGTCAGCGTTCTGACCATGATGCCATTAAACTAACATCGTGAATGTTAAACTAGAGGTTGAAGCCTACATTTTGAAACTTTAATTTAAAAAGTTTTCTCGTTTTCTTCTTTAAAAGAGTTACTACTGGAGTGATCGCCGCAATCAGCATTCTCTGGATACCAATCATTCAAGCGTACGGTGCCGGTGAATTGTTTCTATACCTTCAATCTATGGCTTCCTACCTCTATCCCCCAGTATTTGCTATGTTTACAGCGGGCGTCTTGTGGACTCGTGCAACAGAAAAGGTAATACCTTACTGCATATACAAAGTGCAGTATCCCTATTTCGGTGGAACTATCAGATTTTGCTTTGGCAGAATCTGGAATTCCAATTTGAGAAAACCGCGGCCGTGATAAGAAAAATCCAGATTTTGAAATAAAAACCAAAATCAAGAAAATTCACTACCCGATAACTTTTTTTAAGAAAAGAAGGAAATAGCAAACTAATTTTGAAAACTTGTCAATATGAATATTGGTTCCAGTGTGTCAGAAATTGCGTTTCATTGCTCACTAGTTTCAAATCGGTTGCATAGTCTTTAGAATTAAAATGTAGCAGGTTCTGTATACTCTGAAACTCTGTATATAACATTTTGAAAACTGTATAAAAACAATCGTGTAAATAGAATCTCATCATCTATCTTTGTTATTGTAACTAGTATTTGACATTTATTAATAATTTTATGATGCGTTTGATCGCCTGGTATTAGCTATTGACAAATATTGTTCTAAATACAATGTAGAAACATACCTCGTTAACGATAATGGATTGAAAACTAAAAAAATATATATCAGCTTAAGTCCAATATAGTATTTGCCATTGACTTATGGGAAACATTTTATAAAAGAGAGGGTGGTTAACCTCAAACAGTCTTCTGATTGAAAAACTATCATTACCTAAATTTTGTCCCGAAATTAAAAGGTAAGTGCCATGAAGTCAACTTTTTGCCCTAAAATCGACCTTTCTTTGGCCCTGCCTCATATAGCTATCATGGTATTTTCATGTCTTTTGAATCACATCATCGCGAGGAGACTCCGACAGCGTATAGCCTTCCTGCTAATAGGCCTATCAGATCAAGTGAGTGGTTATTGGCTATTGCAATATGTATCTAACTGAATCTCTACGTAATATTTAGATCTTTAAATATCAAATTTGATGTCAAAAAACACATTACAAACTTTCTCAACGAAAAAAAAACAAACAAACAAAAAAACAAAAACGAGGACAAACATTTATTTTGGGAAAGGCATTGTGTCACCTACCCTTTAATATTAGAATTGAAGTTTGGACAAAACATGATACCCCTTCATTTATTTCTGTTCTGTGTTTTTTCGGTGTTTTTCATATTTTTGATGTCCTTATTTTAAATTTTTGTAGGGTGCACTCGCCGGATTGGTTACAGGGGTTCTCCTAGGTGCTGTTCGTTTCATGTGTGATTTTTATTTCAAGAGCCCTGGTTGCGGAGAGACTGACACTCGTCCAGTTATTATTCGTATACTGCCGTTCCTTCACTTTGCGTTAGTCCGCTATGCCGTCTCTTTGGTAGTTATCGTCGTGGTGAGCTTACTGACAAAGCCATTGCCAGCTGAACAGGTAACTCACTCACCCAATAACTAACCTCGAAATTCCAAAAGGCACCCCTCAGTCTGTCAAACATTATTCTTAAGAAATTGTAGTACTTGCAAAGCAGGGTAAGACGAGGCTCGAAGGATCGAAGTCGGGGGAGGGGGGTGTCATGGACGCTTTAAACTAGGCCGTCGAAACCTGGGGCCTGGGGGATCCAGCATCTAAAGCTCCCAGATCAGATTTCTGTCCTAAAAACGACCTAAATGACCTTGAAAAAAATCAAAACTCTGAAGTTGAATGTATCAGCCCTTCCTAAATTTCAGGGAAGCTACCGACGGTACTGTTTAAGTTCGCAGAAGCTGAACCAGAGAGTTGCTCTGCATGAATATAACAATTCCATTACAAAAATATTACCACGTGATTTGAAAGAGTCACACATGAATTTGGGATACCATTGTATTCTAATTTAAATTGGAATGACCGCACTTTTCCTTTAAACAAACTAAATATAGTTGGCTTAGCTAATAAGGCATTGCTTAGTTGTATGTTGACATAATGAGCATTGTTTTGGTTTTATGTTCTTCTAGTGTGACAAATATAGACTAATAATCTAGTTATTTCTTGGCAGTGATCTCCGTTAAGTTAAAAAGATAAGCGTCACTTAATTTTTAAATTTTACATTCAGCACTTCACCAATTCCTATTTTCAACTGTAGCCTGCATAATTTAATTTACGAAAGCTCAATTAGGGTTCTTAGATAAACCCTATTCCTTTCACATAATGACTTGATAATTATGTGATTTGAACAAAAAAGATATTCTGACCATACTAAACAAGAGTTACTATCCAACATGAAATATTAATTTCAACATTCTGAGATATTTGCAAAATTATCTTCAAAGCTTATAGGTATGACATACTGGACTCGCCATCATACTCGTCCGAAGAAGAATGAGGCAGTAAACAAAGCATATAATGATAAAGACAAAACGAGTCCTGCCGCTAATTCTATACTTGAAGGTATGACTCTGATGGGTGTACGTATTTGTTCTTATTTATGGGTCAATATCCTCTTCCCATGTAATGAAGACTCTCCCAATTTAACCTCACTTCTAGCCCAGCTTCCATTTCCAAAACACATTGCCTTTGGCAAACGGCCCGACAGTTTATTGCTCAAAGTAAATGCTGTTGAAGAACCCACCTGAAGTTAGCAGGATATTCTGCTAGCAGCATATTTTTCCTGAAGTTAGCAGGAAATTTTGTCAGCAGCATATTTTGCTATAGTGATTAGTGGATGTTGGGTGTTGCAGTTTCTTCAGAACTGTCCGTGAAATGCGTAGGTTTGATGTCATGACTTCAATACGGCCTGTCATTGGGAGAGGGCGAAGCGGGGAAGTGCGATAGGGTTTTTTTTTGAAAGACCTGGTAAGGGGAAGCGGTTAACAGGGAGAGGAGGGGGTATAGGGCAAAGTAGGCATGTTTGTCCAATGGTGTACCCATGATTTCCCTCAAGGGGGCATGCAGTATGTTGTGAAATCGCAGGCCGGGGACATCTCTCCCCTGCCTGGGGGATGGGACATCCCTCCCCTTTGAAAATTAGTTGTCCTTGCATGCAATTTAGTACCACACTATGCTACCTTTTGAAGAAAAATTTTTGTTAAAAAGTTTACGTATTTTTATGAAAATAAAAATAAATAAAAATAAAAATCGGCATCAGTGAGGGGGCCATGGCCCAATGTCCCACCTGTGTACGCCACTGTGTTTGTCTCAAATTAAATATAAATAGCAAATGTAAATACCCGAAAATGGCAAATTTTCTGCCGTTTTCTTTTCCACGCCACCTTAGGCAGTTTCAGGGATAGGAAGTGGCACGTCGACTGTACGTATAACATGCAATCTCGAACCTTGTTTGACCTTGAGAGGAAGGTGGAATGGAATAAGTACCGTAGGTAGCAGTGTAATACTTTGTAAAAGCGTTATTGTGAAATATGAATCACAGAGACCATAAGTTCTGCGCTTCATTGTTGGGTCCCCGACGCCAGGAACCGAGGTACCGTAATATTTATTCTAAGCAAATTGAAAGACGTATCACATAAATTTTACCGCTATCTGACACAAACGCGCCACTAGTATGAGCCCTAAGATTGTCAATTTGATCATTCACTTTAGCTACTACTTATATCTTTACAACATAACAAAAGATATGATTGTATGAGTAATTTTGGCGCCTCAGTGATGACTGCTCATTTTATTACAATCTTTTTATTAAAATCTAGGAAAAACTTGGCAGCGCAGTAAAGCCTTGAAACGGTAAGGGTCCAATCATACGAGAATAATTGACCGTAAAGAGAAAGTCGATCGGTGAAAGCTGATAGCAATGCATTGCTTACTAAACTTTTTTGTGGAACTTCATTATTAGCAAAGGCTATAAGTTCGGACCTCCATAGTTAGGTGCACGACGGCAGCAGCTTGACAAGACCTATCACCCACATTATACCTACATTATTATGTAGGCTATACACTGATACATGTGCATGCTAACGCGCGCTAGTGTCCGTTAGCATGCACTTCATTGACTGTAACGCACGTATATGATTGATTGTCCAGACACGTAAGCACAATCACAAACTTGAAGGTTGCAGATACTAACCTTTAGCGCTGCAGTTAAAACGTATGTCTCTGAATGCACCCTCTTCAAGTCAGTCAAGCATTCTAAAAATCTTCCTATTAAAATTCGAATAGCATCCAATCAATAGCTGCACGAACTGAATTTTGTAAAATATTTGACTATAGATTTGGCTCAAAAGTAACTAACTCAGTTCATTTTTTACCAAAACTAGTCAATTTTGAACCAAATCAACTCAACTATTTAACAAGATCCGGTTTTTGCCCTTGTTAACTACATTGTTTTACCTGTTGCCAAGATTTACCCGACAAGGGGCAAATCTCCCCGACAGGTACTAACAGCACCCTGAATCCCGACCGGGTAGACGAAGAACAATCAACAGTACTTTAAAAATAATTCTTTCACGCAACCAAGCCAGTGAAGCTCATAAAGGACTGGTGTAATATGTTCAGATTTTTTTTGGCGCTTGACAAGCCTATAGCAGCCGCGTTTTGAATAGATTAAAGTTTATCAAGATGGGATTCAGGGCATCCATAGAGGAGCCTATTACAGTAATCAAGACTGGAAGTTACAAAAGCATGTACAAGTTTCTCTGTAGCAGCTTGGTCCAACAATGTACGGAGCTTGCCTATACGGTGAAGAGCAAAGTAAGCAGATTTACAGATATGATTGATATGAACGTTAAAATTACACTAAATTCAAAATGAACACCAAGATTGCGTACAGAGTTAGAGGGTGTAATAATAGATTGTCCAACTTTTAAAGAGTTTAATTCCTTAACGACCTTCTTGTGGCGCGAAGAAAAATGAACAACTTCGGTTTTGTCTGAATTGAGAACGAGTAGATTAGACTTCATCCACGTACAAATATCTACGAGACACTCCTCAACAGCAATAGTTACGTCAGAGGGTTTGTCACAAACCATGTACAGCTGTGTATCGTCGGCGTAAAGCATAACGTTGATACCATAACGAGTGCAAATATCCTCTAGTGGGGCAGTGTACAGCGTAAACAAGGTCGGCCCAAAAACAGAACCTTGAGGAACGCCGAATATCATATCTGATGGTTGAGACATGGAAGAAGAATCTAGCGAAATCATTTGTTTACGGTCGCTAAGGTAAGATTTAAACCATTGCAAAACTTTGCCACTTATACCAAAGTGACGTTCAAGGCGATGGAGTAGGATTGAGTGGTGCAAAGTATCGAATGCTGCTGATAGATCGAGCATAATGAAGATAACGTCCTTTTTTGCTATCTAATGCAATCATTACGTCATTGTGAACCTTTAATAAAGCTGTCTCTGTGCTGTGTTTCGCTCGATAGGCTGACTGAAACTTGGCATAAAGCCCATTCCGAGATAAAAAGTTGGCTAACTGATTGGCAACAATACGCTCAAGTAATTTTGAAAGGAAAGGAAGATTCGAGAATGGACGATAGTTAGTGATTCAGAACATTCTGAATATGGTCAAACTCTGAAAATGGTCAAACTTCCCGCCGCGAGTCGCTTACCGTACCAAACGACTAAGATGAAGATACCTACGCGACTGTAGGATTGAAATCCCCTATCTATACATAAACATGTGTATAGCTAAATACCACTTGCCTGGTGAGGGGTGAAGGGGGTTGTACTATTCAGCCCATTAGAACAGAACTGTAGAAAGAAACTGATGAACAAATTTAATTTAACTGTAGACAGGTAGATGCTTAAAAAATTGGGTTTTTATTAAAGAAACTGATTAAAGATTCTGACCTCTGTCTTCCAGAAGAGCAAATTAAGTAGGCTGTAATAGCAACTGATAACTGTGGGGACAGCATACTTTATAGTAAACACTAGGATTTCTCTTCAATAGGGGGAAGTCCCAAGGGGGTACATATCCCATTTCTGTCCTCCCCCGCATACTGCCACCCCTGCATTGTTTCTCCAGTATTTGTAACCTTACAAACAGATGCTGTACTTTATAGATAACATTGTTTCGCATTCTTTTCACAGAAAACCGAGTAAAAGATTCACCTCAAACGCCAGCCTATGTGGTTCTGAAGTACGTATGTTGTTTCTGGGACACACCTCACCCCATTGACGAGGACAGAGATGTTGAAGACCCTCAGTCTGATGAAGTCTCCACCAAATGGTTGAAGATTCGAAGATGGCTCACCAATATCAATATGGCCGTATGCCTTGGTGTCGGTGTCTTAGTTTACGTTATTTTTGCGTGACCTAATGCAAAATAAGAGGATATTTCATCAGTTTGTCTAAAATAAAATGCTAAATAATGTTATATAGCAGAGTAAGATTGCATGGCTGAGTGTAGGCAGTACGCGACAGTCTTAATGGTCTGTAATGTACCGTACAAATTTGGTGAACAACTCATATATGAGAGGTATAATACAATAACTGTGAACCAGATGTCGGTTGTACGTTCTTGAACAGGCCTACGTATACCTCAGTGAATATACACATGCGTGTATGGTTCATAATTGTATACGATATTATACATATATATGGGTAGTCAAATAACCTTACAAAATATTAAGCAGAAGTCTATAAAAGGTCTATAAAATTGTCACAAATTCCTGCGAGTTTTTATAAAATTTCTGCCAAAATCTATAGCCTTTCTAAAGAAGTTCATTTAAAGTTGTGAAGAATTTCTACAAAACTTTCCGTAGAATCGCTAGACGATCTCTTAAAATCCCGATAAAGTTGGTATATAATTTGTAAAGAATATTCATGTCTGCTTATTTCCAACTAAGTTATAGTATTTATAAAGAATTCCAGAATTTCCGAACAGGTATGTTCTACATTAATTACAGAAGTCTTGAATTTTTTTCTCTCCATGGAGATCTTTTGAAAAGATTTGGCATTTTTAGACTATTGACACAGTATGCAGAGAATTCATTGCAATTTCTTTCAATTTTTTTTTAGTTGCGGTGCCTGCTGCGCAGTCACTAGCAGCTAATGCCACAGCAAAAAAATACGAATCTTGGCTTTTAACGCGATCTCCTCTAAAGCTAGCCATCCATTTGTCCGATATGCGTTATGCGTTATCCGTCATGCATATGCGTTAAAAAAGGTGTTAAAGACTTATAAAAGACGCGCATCCATATGTCCGTTATGCTATTTTGTGTCCGTCATACGTATGCGTTTTGGAAAGCCTCGAGGACCTTTTTTTTACGTAAACGCAGACCAATCGGACAGGACATCTCCAGAAATTTGACGTCAGATGAGGGGATTCCCCGGGCCTCATTTCCCTCTATGCTGTGACTGACATACTCTTCGTGAGTTGCACGTGTGTTTCTCCTGTTAATTTTTGCCAAAATACAAGATGCCCAAGCGAAAGACAACCATAGAAATGCTGGAAAAGCTTGTGGAATTGGTCAGGCAAAATCCTGTCCTGTATGACCCCAAGTTGGACATAAAGATGCTGCCAGGCTGAGTAACATCTGGAAAAGTATTGCAACGGGAACGGAAGACCCTGAAATGACTGGTACGTATGGAGGCCTATATGTAGCCTTCCATTCCAAAATATTAAGCAATGTTATTTAGAGGCACTGCTCGACTCGCACAGTATTATACTGAGGTATGCGTGTGTGTGTGAGAGGGCTTGTCCACAGGGTTGCCAGTTTTTGTTTCGGTCTGAATGTCGGAAGAATGATCACTAGCAGGTGCCCTTTCGCCGGTCCTTGCACTTTCGTAGTGAACAGATTACTTGCGGAATCATAAAAGCTCCAAAGACGAAAACATTCAATACCAATCGGGCCAAGTTGTCATTCAAATATGATGCAAACGAGCCAAATTCATATAAGATATAAAATATAGCTCATAATTCATAGCCTGGATAATATAAAACATGCGTTCCATTTAAAAACGTAGTTAACCTGTTAACTTTTCATTTCTGCCGGTATCTTGGCTCTTGAAAACTAAATCAGCAACCAAGTGTGCCACAGTGCCGGATTAACCTCATGGCAGAACCGGTATATGCCGGGGGCCCCGCGCTTTTGGGGCCCCCTGCCTCTGACATATAATGTATAATAACTGTCATGTATCACTGTATAATGTGTAAAAGTAACTATTAGTTATTAGCGGTTAAAAGGTAAAATTTAATATGTTGAGTGTTGTTAATTTTGTGTAAGCGGGTGGGCGAAGGGGGTAAGGAGGTTAAACTTGTAAAGGGGCCCCTCTATAGAAAGTGCCGGGGGCCCCACACAACGCTAATCCGGCCCTGGTGTGCCAGCTAAGCAATACTTCCTAATCTATCTTCCTCAGCATGGTACAGAACCTGTTTGAACTGTTCCTTAGTCAAACGGAAGTACTTCTGAAAAGAAATGCCATCTAGTTCCAGCTCTTTAACAAGATGTTTGTAGGCGCCGTGATCGTTTCGACCCTCTAGTCTTGGATAACCCAGTATCTGTGCTTTCTTTTTTTTTTTTCTTCGCCCTGAGATACACGAGGGCTGAAAGTGTCAATATCTCTTTCTCTTCTTCCTCTTCCTCGCGCAATTATACGGAGCATGGTGAAGGTTGTCTGGTGTGTTTGTTCTTTCCAGTCCAGGCCAGGCCAGTAAAGGCAGAAAATAGCAGTACTAGAGATTATATAAGCAATGCAGCACATGTTTTTGACGTATGAATGGATGGGACTTTTACGCATACGCACACACGTTACGTACACCAAGTTTATACGCATACGGATAACGCATAACGCATATCGGACAAATGGATGGATAGCTTTAGACGGTTGGTTGTATCAAAACACGACATAGTCCAGTTTGTAGGGATGGTTGTTCTGTCTTAACCCGCTAATTTTGGTGACCTTATGACCTTTCTAAGGGCGTGAAATAGGAACATTTCTCCATTAAAATGCGTGGACGGTGTCTATTTTTCGGCAATTCTTGAGGGGGGGGGGGGGAACGGACCTTTTTGTGAAAAAGGATCCGAAGTAGCAAGCACTTTCGTGTTATAACAATATATGTTAAAACGAGAAACACTGGCTTTTACGTGCTTTGCTGAACTGTCATGATATAAACGGACCCATTTATTATCATACCTCGTCGGTACCCATTAGTTACTTCATACTAGCAGTTGTGGCTGTAAACTATCTACCTAACACTGCAAATTGGATTTAAACCAGAGTATACCTTACCAGCAAGCTAGTTTTTTTCGTAGGATGGCAATGGAAAAATCGGTTTTTCAAAAATTTTTAAATTTGTTTCAAAATCATGGTTAGGGTTAAAATTAAGGTTAGGGTTACGTGGACATGGTATATTCGACCTGTGCTTTCATAAATCCGTCGTCAGAATAACAAAAAATTAGCAAGAAAGCTGTTATTTTGGAATTAGGGGTGTGGCCAATTTCCAAGAAGCTGATTCGTCCATTGGCATGATTCTTCCATTTCCATCCTACGAAAAAAAAAAAAAAACTCGCAACCAGCAATCATCACATTGCTAAATAGTCAGGGTTACCCTGTCGTGAGATAACGTGTTTGCATTTGGTCTTTTCACTTATACCTCGACCAATGTGTTGAAACAGAGCTGTCAATGAAAATATTTTTTTGTTATCTTCCAATGTATGCATATGTGATTGTGTTTTGGTATGATGTTACAACTTATTATCATTTTAATTACCCTTTTCTCGTCATTTCTTCAATGCTATGTTATTTTAGAGTGTGTAGTAGCCTAGACTACACAGGCTGACTTTATCTAAGGTGTTCAGTTGGGTGTTCAGTTAATCCAATCAGAATTGGCTACCCTGAGGAGCAACTAAAGAGGTAGCTATTAGGCCTTGGGTTGAGGTTACCTTTATCATAAAGCAAGTTCTGTAACAGTCATACGTAGGTTCTAGTTGTATCGGATACCATATCCATCCAGCCTGTTGATTCGAACACAATTATAATGGCAAAATTTCCCGAAATGAATTGGGAAGCCTCTGATGTGGCTGAAGAGTTCAGGCTCTGCAAACAGGGAATGGAGCTGTGATTTTTAGATCATGGTGTAACAGATACCAGTAAACAAGCCATCAAATTCAAATTGCTGTTGGTAACACAGGCCTTCGCCCTATCAATTCTTCTGGTTTGACTACAGAATACCAGAATGACCCAGATAAATTATGGAACCTTTGTGAAACCCAACTAAGGAACAAGGTCAATTTCCGGATCCACAGGCTGGAACTCATGAATTATCGACAAAACCAAAATGAAACCTTAGGTGAGTTTATCAATCGCTATCGACACAGTCCAGTGTTCGAGAGGATAACTTCGAATCCAGTTAAGAATTTTGATTGTGGTTATTTTTATTCGTTTGGCAGTCTTAGACTAGGTTTTTGTTATTGTTGGTTTTGAAATCATTTAAAAGTGTTTTTTTTTTTTAAATTTGGGTGGTGAAAATTTTTATAATGCCTTAAAGTAGACGTTTGAAGAGTTATGAAATATGAAGGAGGAATATTCGGCATACAGTAAGTTAAATGGTAAAAATCGCGATGGTCAAAAAATAACGACGTAAGACTAAGAGACGAAAACGTTGGTGATGAACATGACAGTAATGAAGACGATGGGAGTGGAAGTGGGCATGACGATAATGCAGATGCTGTTTTCTATAGATTCTGAAATTTTCAATAGGTACATTTAATTTTTTGTTGTTGATAATTGTTGGAGGGGAAAAGTATTTAGAAAACTTGTGTCTATGGGTGAGATGGACGAGACCGAAAGTGAAACAGCTCTTAAGTTGTGGACGAAGAAAACACCGTAGACGAATATAAGTAAGAGTCCAAGTATCGAGACTCTAGGTATATTTTATTTACTCCCCAAACAATATATATATATATATATATATATATATATATATATATATATATATATATATATATATATATATATAACATAATTACATACAGACATACATAGGCTAGTTAAACAAAAACAAAATAACTCAAACCCCAGCTTGGTGTGAATGGACTTGCGACTCGCGTTCCCTGGATTTCTTGCTCAGGCTCAATTGACCAGATAAAAGGCTCGCGAATATCCGTTTATTCCAAGTGTCGCGTGGATCCGGCGTTGATTACAATGTTCGAGTATTCTGTGCTAATGAGATATATAGTACCGATATTTGTTCTTCACTGGGTAGTTCAGGTAGGATGTGGGGATGACGCTGCAAGTGACTTCGTCAGTCAGGACTGGCCCAAAGGCCTCACGGTGGTGGTGACACTAGGAAAATGTAGTAAAACAATTGGCTAATAACACTTGTCTGCCTTTCCAAAATTGATATAGGCTATAGCTTTAATCCCAGGCTTTAAATTCCCCCAGAACATAGTACAAACAAATGAATGCTTCTGGTGACTGCTTTTAACTATGGCGCCCTCTCTTTTGACCCTTAATATCCGGTCGTCTTCGAATTGCCAAAATCTACAAAACTCTTATCCAATTTCCTTTCGACTGAAGCCTGTACAAACTCGATTCACACTGTAATTCTTTTGACGAGCCCAGTTTATGGGATCTTTTGCAACCCTGGCCCCTTATTCCTACTTCAAAACCTTCCACAAACACACCAAAACATGATAAACTTCCATAAACATTTACTTCTAGCAAGTATCACAAGAACAAGTATTCAGTACATTTCACATAAAAATAATAGTGCGATAACAACATTTAACACTCAAAGGTAGCATGTCACTCATTTAACCAATACGCACCCCTTTCTATCATTTCCAAAAGATGAATGAACTTTACCTTAATTCCCTCAATTAGCCACTGCCTATAGGGTTTATCAACATCTCATTTTACAATATTAAAAGATCAACTTACATGTAATAATCGTACAAAATTGCCCTTAACGGACTTCACGATGAATATGGGTGGGGCATTACGCCCGGACTGCCAACTCCTAGAAAATATCACTCTCCGACCTCAGCGTTGAAAGTATTCTCTTAATCGCCCTCAATGACGTTTCAAGGTATTAAACGTGTCCTCGTTGACACTAACTAAATGGTAATTTACGTGTTCTCAGTAACACATTTCACCAAAAAAAAATTTCATGCCCTCAATGGCACACCCAGGAGTTGTTCAGTCCACTCTCTCCGTCCCCCTTGTTGCAAGATGTAAAGCAACTGCTCCCCAAATTCACGTTACACAGTCAACTTTCCCATTGTCACTAAAAAGCACAATTTCCCTAACAATAGGAGAGTTATGCCCGGCTTGCTATACATTCTGCTTTAAGTCTTTCTCACTACCTGGGCAGCAACAAAGAAAATTTTCCTCCTACCTACCCGTGTGACATTCCGCTATGGTGTTTGTGGGAAATTGCGAACTGGATTTGCTAAATATGGATACTGCAAAGTGTGTTTCAGTTGAGAGTCGGCCGTTTTGTGTAATAAGTGTAAAAAGTGATGGTAACTGTTTCTTTAGGTGTTTAGCGATATTGATTATAGGCATGGAAGATAATTATGTGTATTTAAGACAGGCTATGACAGATTCAATATGTGTAAACGATTTGCCTGCCTCATTTGTGAGTGTGAAAAAATACACTAGATTTACGGATATGGATAAGGATGGTGTTAACTTTGGTCTACGGAAGTTGACATATTTACAGCTGCAAGACTTTTGGAAACTGACATATATATTTTCACAGTATGTAGTAGATGGAAGTGGTTGCGTTACCCATATAGTGGGATTTTGAGTATTATGGTAAGCCCGGAAAATCGTGCCGTTTATTTAGTTCATACAAGTAGAGGACACTACGATATAGTTCTTGAAATAGGCGTGATTCTAGAGAAACACGAAAATGCATCGTTACGAAGTTCTAGCCTCTTTTTCCTAACTTTTGGAAGATTCTTTTTCCAGCCTCGCCATCGTGGGAAACATAATTCGTCAGGAAAAAAGATTTTTCAGTCTTGTAGGGAAGCCTTAATGCGTAAGATAAAGAATATAATTTCCTACGACAACCATGCAGTCGCCCCAACAAATTTCTTGGTTTTGCTTGTATAGCAGATTCTTCAATAAAAACCCAAACTTTTTCAGCTTTCCTTAATGAAATAAAAAATGTGAAATCTTTTTCAATATACCCAAAATTTTTCGGAGCGCCTTATGTTTCGAGTTATGCACCCCATTGCATCTATCGGGGCTTAGAGTAGCTGGCCCCCAGTCAGGGCGCTTGTCCTACATGTCAGTAAATCAAAGTACCGGCCCTGGCTGAGCTTGCATGGAGGGTTTTTCCTTTTGGGATTAAAGTATACTCCATAGTCTTTCTTGGTGCCCACCTTTACGGTACCGGAGCCCCCTATATTAGAATTCTTGGCCACGGACCTTTTCTTTATCCGGTTTCACCAGGGTCATTGGCAACGTGGCCCCCAATTATATCCGTACAACCTGAATTATACGTGGAACTATTCTGATCACAACACTTCCCGAAAAACGGAGACACATCTCCAAATATCTGTAAGGGCCTCGCATCAATATGGCATCTTTCAATTTAATTTGTAGCATGATATGTGGAAGGTTTACAGTACGTTGTTGGCGTTATACACTTTTCAAAATTTTCAAGGACCTCTTCGCGCTCAGCTATGATCGGTATAGATGGTGATGTTAACACACCTACGACAAAAAAGCATTCTGAAACGCGCTTGTTAGTCCTTCACCGGTTTCAGGAGGTTTCTTGACAACGTATTCTTCTCTGCTTTCACCTAACCAAAAATTAGAATTCAATAAATTATGGACATTTTTGAGCCATATATGATCAGCTCCAAAAATATCCGAAAGAAAACACAATTTTGCATCTAAGCAACCTTAAACAAACAAAATTTTCTCAAAGGGGAGGGGTTGTAGGCTGTATAAACACGCAGGGCGCAAAAAAGTGCAATTTACGCGCAGCCACTCAGTTGGAAAGAACATCCAACCTGTCGGAAAAACTAGAATTCACTTAATTTTGGACATTTTCCAGCCATATATAATCATCTTTAAAAATATCCCAAAGATAGCACCATTTTGCATCTAAGCAACCTTAAATTAACAAAAATTGCCCAAAGGGGAAGGGGCACCTCCTCCACTTAGACCCCTCCCCAGGAAGGCACCATTATGTAGTGACGAATGAAGGATCCCCTATGCTGTACTTAAAAACGCCGGGCGTATAATAAGGGGGAATTTAGGCCCCGCCATTCAGTTGGAAAAAAACATCCATCCAGTAGAAAACTTGGACCTCACCCCAAACATATGACCCTAGCTACGGCCCTGTTTCCAATTATAGAATGTATTTAGATTCTTGAGCTTGAGGAAGAATCCCTTCAAGAAAGTCGGTAGCAATTAAAAGCGAAGGAAAATGTACATACAGGTATATTAGCAAAGCAGGAAAAAGTATTGAAGTGTTTTTATGTTAACGCAAGGAACATCAGAAATAAGATAGATTTATTACAAGTATATGCAGCGGAATATAATTTTGATCTTGTGTTTATAACAGAAACGTGGTTGAATGAATCAATTAGTGATGGAGAAATTCAACTAGAGAGTTACAATTGTTTTAGAAAAGACAGGTGTGACAGAAGTGGTGGAGGAGTAGCAATTTTTGTGAAAAAAGAAATACAAGGTATACGAATAAAGAAAATTGGACATTTTCAAGAAGCACTTTGGTATAAAATAGAGGATATTGGAGACAACATGGTAGTAGGAGTGATGTATAGAACCCCATCCATATCTTTAGAAGAAGATGAGAACTTAATACGGACACTAAGGCAAATGGACAAGTATAAGCTTGTGATGGTTGTGGGCGATTTTAATTTTCCAGATATTAAGTGGCAAAGCTTGGAGGCAGATACAAGAGAGTCGAAGAATTTTTTGCAGGTAGTACAGGACAATTTCTGGTATCAGCATATTAATCAGCCCACAAGGGGTAATAACATTTTGGACTTATTGCTGACATCTGAGGAAGAAATGGTGGAGTGTATTGAAATTGGTGAGCAATTTGGAACGGCAGACCATAACTGTATAAAGTGGAATTGTGTTGTGAATAGAGGATGTAAGGAATATAAAAGGAGGTATTGGAGTGGAAGAAAGCCGATTGGGCTAAAATGAAAAATGAGTATGAACTGATAGACTGGCAAGCTTATTCAAATGTGCCTGTAGACAAGTTATGGGGAGATTGGTTGCAGTTGTATAACAATCATGTTCAAAAGTATGTACCAAGGAAAGTTATTCAAGATCAGAAACCTTCTAAGCCAAAGTGGATGACAAAGAAACTTAAGAAATTGATCCGTAAAAAGAGGAAAGTATGGAGAATTTACAGGGAAAGTAGAAGTCAGGCTCAATGGGAAGTGTTTAAGGAGTCACAAATGGAACTTAAGGAAGAAAAAAGATTGGCAAAGAGAAATTTTGAATTATTATTGGCCAACAAAATTAAGGATGATCCCAAAACATTTTATTCTTATGTAAGGTCCAAACAACGTATCAAAAGTCAAGTGGGACCTTTAAAAGACAGAGAGGGAAATATTATAACAACAGACAAGGAAACAGCCGAAGTCCTAAACAACTTTTTTGAGACAGTACTCACCAAAGAGGATGACAATATGCCAATGGCTACACAAGTTTATGAAGGTGATCAAGAAGGAAAATTAATTTCACTAGAAATAACAGAAGAACTGGTGATGTCAGTGATTATGAAACTTAAGCAAGGGAAAGCAGCAGGACCTGATGGAGTGAGGCCAGATTATGTCAAAGAATTAGCCGAGCAAGTAGTGAAACCATTAACAATGATATTTCAGAAATCGCTTAGTGAGAGTAGAATTCCAAAGGAGTGGAAATGTGCTAATATTACACCTCTGTATAAAAAGGGCTCAGTGTCTGATGTTAGTAATTATAGACCAGTAAATTTAACATCAGTACCTGGAAAGTTAATGGAAAATATGTTGAGAGACGCTATTGTAAGGCACCTGGAGGAGAAAAAATTGTTTAGTGAAACACAACATGGATTTAGACAAGCCAGGTCATGTGTAACGAATTTACTAATGTTTTGGAATGAGCTCACAAAGTATATAGATAGAGGAATACCAGTGGATGTGGTGTATCTGGACTTACAAAAAGCGTTTGATACAGTACCCCATAAGAGACTGATATCAAAAATTAAAGCACACGGAATAGATGGCAAAATAATGGATTGGATCCAAGAATGGTTAACCAACAGGAAGCAGAGAGTAGTTCTAAATGGTCAAGAATCAGAGTGGAAGGAAGTTACAAGCTCAGTTGTACAAGGTTCAGTCTTGGGGCCAGTGTGCTTTAATATGTATATGAATGACATGCCAAAAGAGCTGGAGTCAAAAGTTAGTATGTTTGCAGATGACACAAAACTTATTAAACCCTTAGTAACTGAGAGAGATAGAGAAATTTTACAATTGGATTTGGAAAGACTTATACAATGGACACAAAAGTGGCATATGAAATTTAATGTAGACAAGTGCTCTGTACTACACTTTGGATACAACAACCCAAGGTATGGATATGTTATGGAAAGCAGGTGTTTACAAAGTAAAGAGGAAGAGAAGGATCTAGGTGTATATGTGAATACAACGATGAAATTTAGTAAACAATGTGCAGAGTCGGTGAAAAAGGCAAATAGAGTGATTGGAATCATCTGGCGAAATTTTATAAACTTTGATAAGAAAGTTCTTTTGCAATTGTATAAATCCCTTGTTAGACCACATTTAGACTATGCAGTACCAATATGGAAACCTCACCTAAAGAAAGATATCAGTTTAATGGTAAGTGTACAAAGGAGAATGACGAGATTAATACCAGGAATGAGGGGGAAAACTTATGAGGAAAGATTAAATGAACTGAATTTAATGTCCTTAGAACAGAGACAAATCCGACAAGACCTGTTGCCTTTTTTATAACATAATCAATAAGAAAATGGATATAGATCTGGATGGAATAATAGAAATTATTGGAAAGGAGAGAACAAGAGGTAACTTTTATAAAATAAGACCCAAGTATGCCAGATTAGAGTGCAGAAGAAATGCATACTTTCATAGAATTTGGAAAATTTGGAATGAACTGCCTGATGCTGTGGTAAAGAAAGTGAATGGTTTCAAAAAAGAACTGGAACAGTATATGATCATTAAGGGCCTTTGGCCTCCTATCATTTAGTAGCCAGCCTCAACCAAATGGAGATGTTCCGTTATGGAGAGGGTGGCGCTTCAAGTTAAATTCAAGGTAAATTGGAAAAGAAATTTTCCGAAGAAACACTGTACAAAGCATTTGTTATTCGACGTCGGCGATCAGAGGGGAGGGGGCATTGAACCCAATGATTTAGTTGAAGACGGAGCCCCTTTCGCCCCCAATATTTGTTCAATAACCATAATAAAGTTACTGACGTTATGAGGTTGAGATATAGTACTCTCAAACAGTTTGTTTTTAAGGGACGAAATGTATTTGATATCTTGGTAAAAACCGTAATAGTTGCTTATATCTGTGAGGCTTATATAAGACATTCTGATGACTCACAAGACATGAAAAACGATCTCTTTCTTTTTTTTTGGGGGGGGGGGGGTGCTACGGGCGAACACTTACCAGAGTGTATGTTCGGTGATAAACAAGATATTCATAAATACACATGTAATTCCCCCTATAAGTTGGTCGGATACGATATGACTTTATTCAATTACCCCTAAATATGTTCAACTGCAATGATACTTGTTAAAATTGGTGTGTGTGAGACATAGTCCGTCCAATAGGTTTGTTAGGGAGGTTTGAGTAGGCCTACCTGTAATATTGTTTCAAAACCCGCAGTATTTGCTAATATTTGAGTGGTCTATCATTAAGGCATGATTCCTAGTTGTTTGGTTGATTGGGACGGAATGCCTTTCATCTCTCTCAATATTTATCAACGAGCGTAATATTTAGCTCCATTGAAGACGGTAGGTCATTTTTTCGGCGCGCTTTGAGCGTTACTATTGCTACATACATTCCTGATGATTGAGACACACTCTTAACGCCGACAGGTAAATGTTATATGCAACTGAAGTGTGAGATCCCCTTTCAACTCTGTTAGTTACCGCAGCGCTCCAGAAACATCTAGTCCTTCTTGCACGAACCGGGATCTTGTCAAATATTTGACATTATTTGATTCATAGCCCACTGTATAGACTTGACTTAAAATATGACAACTCAGCTCAGTTTTAGCCCAGCTTTGGCAAACAATATTTCGGTTCATGATAAGGTTCTTTTCAAGGTGTTTGATTCCTTGCCGAAGGCAGGCAAGGAACCTATGCATTAGTGATGTCGGTGTATGTGTGTGCGTATGGGGGTGTGTGTATGTGTGTAACAACAATCTCGTTTGCACTCTTGTTTTTGAAGGGAAAGGGCGAGAAACTTCAAAGCTGGTTTATGGGCAAAGCATATAAAGATCTCAGCTGGGATTGATTTTGGTGTAGTTCAAAGGTCATCCGAGGTCATCAGCAGGTGAAATATTTACAAACCATGTTTGCAGTATCTCATCAGCTATATGTTACCTGAACTTCAGATATGGTGGATAGGGTAGTGCCTTTTGAGTTATGAAATTTCCAGAGATTTATTGGAGGTCAAAGGTCATACAGGGTCCTGACAGGTTATGGAGTAAAAAGTTTGTTAGCACTCTAATTTTTGAAGGAAACATGCAGGATACTTCAAACTTGGCACATTGGTGTATTATGCAAAGATCTCCTTTGGGATTGTTGTTGGCATATGTCAAAGGTCATTTGAGGTCACTGTGAAGCAGAAACAGAAAAGCACAGTGGTGCGTATATCTCAGGCACTGCATGTTGCATGAAATTCAAACTTGGTTGGAAGTTGCTGCATTAAAGTTACTGATGTTTTCACTATTTCTTGAAGGTCACATGGGGTCAGGAGTGGTCAAGTAGAGAGAAAAGTTTGGTAAACTCATGAAAAATTGGTTGATAGTTACTGTTTTAATTTTTAGTAATATTTTTATTTTCCCTAGAGGTCACATGGTGATGTGTGGTCAGAGTGAAAAGCTTGGTAACACAAATTTTTTACATGGAATATATGTGATACTCTGCAGCTGGGGTTGTTTTGGTGTGGGTCGATGATGATTTGCAGGAAGTAGGTTACAGGTGTTATGTTTAATTCAAACAGTATATATTTTCTGCCTTTCACTTATCCTTATGATTTTATTGCTTTTAATATAATCATTTTGAACAGATCCATTTGCAGTTAATTGGTTTATATTATGATTTTACAGGTTATAAGCTATTTTTTATATGTGCCTCCCACTAAGTTGGTGTGAGAACTGGAGGCAGTTGCCATTGATACAATTTATTCCACTTCAAGAACCAGAGGTAATAACAATTCCCCTCTATGTGTCCACTGAGGATAAGATTGTCACAGCTCACAAAGACAAATCACCTTTGTAGACTGATACTGCTGGCCTCTGACACCTAACTTGTTGGTGGTGAACCTCTTAGAGTCAACACCAGAGAAAATTTTTGGGAAAATTTGTCCAGTGCAGTGATTGACAGCCCTAAGTGTTTAGATTAATGTCAGTATAATGACCTAGTTTGTGGAAGGAGGATATGGATGCATCTGTAGCAATTGAAAATATAAATCAGACAGTCCCTTGCTGTGTGTGAATCCGTGCTGTCACTACGCCAGCACCAATTTAATACCTGGACCCATCTTTTCAGGGTGAGCGGTGTACTTACTGTAATTGCTAATGATGGTAATTGTTCTCTAGGGAATACAATACCCGTTCCATTTCCCTGACACCTAACCTCCTAAAATCAAAGTGCTGTCAGATTTGTCAGTCAATCATATCTTTGACAGTGGGCTTTTTGACTCTCCTGAAAGGATCTGAAAACCTCAATATATTTTGGCATTTTGGTTTTTGTGAAGGGTAAGAGTGGCACCCTTCAAAGTTGATGTGTAAGTTCAATGTGTAAAGATCTTAGTTGGGATTGCTTTTAACAGAGGTCAAAGGTCATTTGAGGTCACCAGCAGTCAAAATATAACATCTTTTGTAACCACATTATGTCAATAAGGGATACATAAAGAGACTTTGTCATACGTTTTCTTCTGTTGCTAACACAAGCCTACCATAATGTCCTTATTGATTGCAAGAAAGATTTAAACTTATGCTCTCATGCTCTACTCCACCTCTCAACTTGGCAAGGAATCCCTACGCCTCTTGGCGTTCTTGTTAATGGAACTTTTTATGTCTTTCCACGAAGATAGCTTTTTACTTATCTAAACTATTCCATTGATATTGTGATATTAAAATACTTTTTTCATATACTCGCGTTTACAATCCCTACATTTTTTATTTTAGGATGCATTTCTACTAGTAGACGTTCTTCAATGCAACCATTGACATGATTCCAGGAAAATTTTTATGAAAATCATCTCCATTTGTCATTGGAAATGCACCACTTCAAGGATGCATATTTTCTCTCTGTGGAACTGAAATTCAACTACCAGGCCAATCGATGAAAATCTTAGATATCAATCATATTTAGACACTTCTCAAGTATGAAGTTCTGAAGTTTAAAGGCTACTAGGCCTAGTTTAAAGGGTGGCGCCAGCGGGGGGGGGGGGGGGCAGGGGGCCATGGCCCCCCGTCGGGGAAGGCTGGCGCCCCTTCGGGGAAATTTTTCGGTTTCGTCGGGGAGCTGTTATGTATACGATAAAATATGTAGTCCCAGTCGCCCCGACGATTTACTTAATTTTGGTCTAAATTAGGGCAATTTCTTCAATAAAAACCCCAAATTTTCCAATTTTCTTGTTGAAAGCCCCATTTTTTCAAATTTTTATTGGAAAATGCCGGCAATTTTTTCAAATTTTCTCCAAAAAGAGCCCAAAATTTTCGGCGCGCTTGGCGTGCCAAAATTTTCCTTCAAACATCGTTTCCCCCCCCCCCCGTCGGGGAGCTTGGCGCCACCCCTGCCTAGTTTTGACTACAGATGAAAGACCGTCCTTAGGTCACTTTGGAGACTTAAGAGAAAAAACCTTTTTCTTCTGAATCGTAACTCTGATTTTGGAACAAACTGTATTCTTAAGAAAACCATTATACTTATTTGTACGGAAGGAGAAACATGCGTGTGAGCTTCCATTGTATTAGACCCTGCAGGGTCATTATAAGCCTTTGTCTTTACTCACACTGTATGCACTTACACTGTGGTGTTTTTGTACATTGGAGAACCATGAGTCGATCGCCTAAAGAATGTTCTTCTAATCATATTATTGACTTAGTATGCGCTGATTGACTTCATCGACTCAGGATACCATTTCTGCACAAGCTGTGGGTGCGGCGTGCACCAGCTGCACGCTTTTAGTCTCATTTTTATGCTTATTAGGTATTATCAATACCGTCTCAAACGCATTTACATTATTCGTTGACAATTGTTTTGCAATAGGCTATAGACTGAATGTAAGTGTGCAGAGCCGTGATTTCAGAGGGGTCACATTGGGCATTCAAGAATAAGGAGTAGGGGAACTGACCGGAACTCTTCTCGCCTTTCCATATTTTGGGACGACAAGTTTCATAAAAATTGAAAGCTTTAAGGTACGTTCACACCAAAACCGAAATCTGCTGCGTTTTGCGGCGCGGGAGCCGCAAAGCAAATCACTTTGTACGTATGTCTATGGACCCGTTCACACCAAAATCGCGTTTCGAAAAGCGTTTTGCGGGAAACACGGCGGGTCCCTCATCGATCGATCTCATCAGACTGATTCAAAGCGGGAATCGTGCGATTTTTGTTCGGAGAACAATGGTAGCTCGCCATAAAATAGGGTTCTTGGCACACAGGTAGGTGTTTGGATTTTTCAAATGTGCTATGCAGACTTCAGAGCATGATACCTGAGAAGGATGTTGGAGAGTTAGGTGTCTGAGAGTCGAAACTGAAAGAAAATTCCGATTTTTTCTGACAAAATTAGTTCTAATTAGTAACGCAATGGTTTTTAGGCATTACATATAAAGTGAAATAGCCAAATAAATCTTGAATTGTTAGGTTAGGCTAGTGCAAAGTAATATCTATATTCCTACACTGTATGATTTGTTGTATGTTTTTGCAGGGTAGCTTTTTTGGAGGGAATATCAAATAATTTTTATTTATGCAGGACGGAATGAGTCGCACCCTTAAGTTTCGGCCCATGGGCTGTAATTCAGTGACATAGATTAGTTCGGATAAAGAGGCAAATACAGGGGCTAAGGGTAGAAGCTTTAAGAAGCTATTGGGTATTCACAAAATTGCGAGCATTAGAATGAAGTGTTTCAGTATCTTAAAATGGCTCTGAATAGTTAAATATGCCTATGCAACAAACAACCTCCACCACCACCACTTCCCCCTCTTTTTTTTTTACAAATGTCAACTTTGGATTGTTGATGATGTTGGATCGAGCTTCTTGGACGTATAAAGTTGGGGTTATTTCATTAAACTTTGACATAAATATTGTACTTAGTTGTCCAACGAGAAGAAAGGCGTACACAGTAACAATTATCTTATTACTGTCGAATATTGTGTCAGGCTGATGAGCGACCAAAAAAGAAGCACACTTTAAAATTTCTTAAGGTGTTATCTCATTTTTCATTACAAATAGTACCCATGTCGCCTTCTTCCCTTCCCATGTCACTAAACAGTTGTTGATTTGTGAATTTTGTTTACCAAAACATAGTTTTCACTCCCTTCTTTAATTATTGATATATTTTTGGCCCGTGCATGAACAAAAAGAGCCAGCAAATGTCCCACATCATCTTCGGCGTAGACTATTTTACAAGTGACTATGAAAAGCCCGATGCGGGAACCGTCGCGTTTTTCCGCTGCAGTGTGAACCCTCTCGTTAGGTGCGTTCACACCAAAAACGCGCGATTCCCGCCGCGCGAAACTCGGCGTTTCCCGCAAAACAGAGGGTTATATAAATATAATAATTAATAATAATAATACAATATTTGATAATGGAGGGAGTATTTCGTTGCCCTTGTTGCTTAGCTTTAAAATGCTGTATCAGTTAAAATATTGATAGTATTTTGTACGGCATGTACGTTTAATTTGTTCAGACTGTATTTATCAGGGCCGTAGCAACTGCCCCTGAGGTTTCCAAATCGTAAATGAAAGCTAGCTGAGCCTAATAAAGACAAAAAGATGAAATGATGAAAATTCCACTGTCCAACTTATGATTAAAAGGCCCTCAAATCAGGGGAAATCGCATGCAAGGGTCCTCTTTCTTCCCAAAATTTCTCGGGGAGGTTCCCGGACTCCCGCCGTTGATGCGTTCTTATGCAGATTTCTCTTCCTGACGAATGAACCATCTCCCCCTATTATCCTATAAGATACCACGCTTGAATTTACCATCATATGCGCTGGCTAATGATAAAATAGCCAATGATAATACCTTTAATTATTACCTAAACTCAGTTACCTGGTAGAAACTTTTCATTTAAAGGGGCTAAGCAGTCGCCGCAAACTTATATCTCATAAATGTCCTCTAACTTCCCTTCAAGTATCTTTCTTGATATGTCAGACATAAATGTTACATAAGTGGTCAAATTTGACCATAGTTTAGTCAAACTATTTGACCATATTTGGTTCGGTGCATAGTTGACCCAGTCATTGGTCAATTTGACCAAATTGTTTTTAGAGTGTACGTGCTAACCTACGGTGGTTTCCTCAGTGGCGTATAATACGAGCGCTAGTGAAAAGCTACCCCGCGGAGCGGACTCTCAGTGTTTGATTAGCTCCTCAGCTTCCCAAACCACCGTCCGCCAAAGCGAAGAGGACTGCGTCCAGTTTTAGACGCAAACTTTATTACCATAATATAACTTATTCATGTACTCTTTCATTATTCATGCCATTGTTTTTGAGTGAACTGAAAGCCTAGACTGAAACCTGAGAAGTCCTATCATTAATGTGTTGCATAACCACCTATGCAGTGGGCACTACCAGGGAGTAGTAATACCACGACATACCAACACTGTAGGTGGCATAGGCTACTGCCAGATTTAAACATGACCAGATGTGGCCGGCCTTCTTGTAAATATTCACTAACATTCAACCAGTCTCGAGGCCGCATATTCCTATGAATATCCAAAGGAATTTGCTTGGTGTTCACTTTGGCAGGCTGTAGGGATATGACTGAACAAGAAATATGCCGTACAGCCTGCTACGTAGGCAAGGGAGAAGCCTGCACAGGGTACCAGCCTTGCAGGAATGCCATGCTACATCGAAAAATTCAGTAAATAATTAAAATTTCAGATCATGTTATCAGTCATGTTATCAGCTTTACCAAAGATAACAACAGTTTAAATCTAGGAAAACACAGAACAAGAAATCACGGTCACGGTGTCAAGGTGTAGAGGTGTCATTCCTCCCCTGAGGCAACATCCCCATCAGTTACACGCTACTAAAATAGAGAAAATCACTAAACAATGAGGATTCCTAAACATATAACCAACTCAACGCTTTAGGAAGCTTTACCAAAAGTAGCACCATATTGTATCCAAGCCACCTCACAAAGACAAAAATTTCACAAAGAGTATAGAGTGTCACCAACTTGTCTTAGACAGCACCTCTTGACTAACACCCAGGCAATCAATAGGAAAAATGTCGCTAAATAATGACAATCTGTAAAGGTATAACCACTTCAAGGGTTTGCAAATGATAGAACAATTTTGCACCTAAGCCATTCCTTACATGTTCCCTACACGTTGCCCCCTCCCCTAGGATAGCACTTGTCACAGGTGACTAAGAAAGGGTCCTCCTGGGTATTAACTATCTAAAGGTACGCCACTTGGTGTTTCGCTCATGTACTGCCCCCTCCCCCCTAGGGATTTCTCCCAGACTAAGGCCCTGTTTCGGCAATCGAATCACGAAGTATGAAAGATACGCATTTATTATGAACCAGAAAGCCGAAAGGACTTAACGATTCATTGCAGTATGGGGATGCTTTATTGCACTGAGGTGTATGCCTCAAATTTATCTTTCTTGACTACATCATGTTATGATGTTTTAACAATTTGACCTCTGCTGACCTCACATGAACTTTGAACCCAACAAATATAACAAAAAAGAAAAATGGAAGTGTCTTGAAAGGGATTCAACTCCAATGGATCTTGCATCTAGAAAATTCTTGGGAAATTTGCTTTTTGACCTCTGGTGACCCCATATAACAATCTTGGGAATTCTTGGGAAATTTTGCTTTTTGACCTCTGATAACCCCAAATGACAATCTTGGGAATTCTTGGGAAATTTTGCTTTCTAACCTCTTGTGACCCCATATGACAATCTTGGGAATTCTTGGGATATTTTGCTTTTTGACCTCTAGTGACCCCATATGACGATCTTGGGAATTCTTGGGAAACTGCTCTTCTTCCTCTGGAAAATCCATGTAACAATCTTTCAAATTCTTTTGAAATGTTGCTTTGACCCCCGCCTGTGAGCCCAGATGACAATCTTGGGAATTCTTGAGAAATTTTGTTTTTTGACTTCTGGTGATCCCAGATGACCTTGATCTCCACCAAAAACAATAGGGTTCTTCTTCTCAACGTTCCCAATGTATATACCAAATATGAAAAGTGTCTGTGATTGCTATCTTGAGATATCATGATTACTAGCCATTTACAAGATTTTCGGCGCAGTTTAACCTCTGGTGACCTCAGATGACCTCTGACCTCTACTAAAAAAAGCATTCTTCCTCTCAACATGACAAATCTGTATCTGCCATTTCTATCTTGACATATCGCAATTTCAAGGATTTCAGTCTTTGACCTCTGGTGACCTCAAATGACCTTTGACCTCCACCAAAAACAATCGGATTCTTCCTCTCAACGTGATGAATCTATATACCAAATATGAAAAGTATCGGCCATTCCTGTCTTGAGATATTGTGATTACGAGCTTTTCGACTTTTTACTCCGGTGACCCCAAATGACCTTTGACCTTCACCAAAAACAATAGAGTTCTTCCTCTTAACATGATGAATCTGTATACCAAGTATGAAAAGTGTCGGTCATTCCTATCTTGAGATATCCTGATTACCATCAAATTTCGACTTTTTACCACCAGTGACCTGAAATGACCTTTGACCTTTACCAAAAAACAATAGGGATCTTTCTCTTAACATGACAAATATACATACCAAATATGAAAAGTGTCGATCATTGCTATCTGGAGATATCGTGTTTACAAGCCGTTTACGAGGTTTTCACAGTTTAACCTCCGGTGACCTCAGATGACCTTTGACCTCTACCAAAAACAATAGGGTTCTTTTTCTTGACATGACAAATCTGTGTACCAAATATGAAAAGTGTGGATCATTGCTATCTTGAGATATCGTGTTTACAAGCTCGGTGTCACACATACACACATCACCATTCCATAGATTCCCTTGCCTGCCTACGGCAAGGAATCAATGAAGCAGAAATTGTTGTTGACTACCTCCTGGATAAACATAACCCAAAGGTCAACCCTTCTCTTGTCAAGAAATCAGCTTATGGCAGATACCATTGAGGGGCAGTAAATGGTTGTTGACAAGTAGTGTTTTCGCATTTGAGCTTATTTCTGGGGGTGGATTGTCTACGCGAAAGTCTTCCGAGTCCGTAATGGGTATTGTCCCGCCTGAAGTATCCGCTCTTCGAATGTCACCAAGTAAGAATTGTCCAGATGTTGTCCAATCACCTTCCAATACGTCAATGTACATTTCACTACAAATGCACTATACTGTGACCATGATCCAGAGGGAGGGGGAGGGGGCTTTCCCAGCTGTTTCAACACCGACCATTTCTTAGACGGTCCTAAAGCTCCTGTACAATATGTATGCTTATTTTGATTGTCAAGTGCCAAGAAATACCATTTAAGTATGTAAATTTCAAGTTTTTCCCTTGACCTCCCCATCGAGGATTTGAACAATTGACGCTCGTAGGTGCAAAATGTGGCCTCCTGGAGTAACCCTCCCTCACCCATCCCTTTCATGAAACCCTGGATCCACCGCTGAACTAGTCGAAGTTTCCACCTTTGGTGGTCTAGTTCTTTAATGCCGTCTCAAACATGTTTTCATTGTTCAACAGTAAACCTTTTACAACAATTCTATTGCAAAATTTCGGCCCACTTCTCGTGCAATTGCCACAATTCACACCCCTTACCTGATGACTAGTTTTAGAACGATAATGCACGAACTTGTACCTTTTGCCCCTCCCCCAATAGTTTTAGGATAAGTTTCTTGGCATACAGACAAATAGCCAAGTTGAAAGCTAGGCTACTGAAAATTACAATCGTTACCCTTTTTATTTTTGTGAATTAGTCACATATTTAACCTATTTGAGCAGTAATAAGGTGTAAATAAGTCAAAAAATCTCGGCTAGCTTCTGGGGCGAATGTTCCTTCACAATTTACTATACCGTAGACTGTGGTTGCACGAAGGGGCCATGAGGAGAAAAAGGTCACCTCAGATTTTTCCTTGCCACCACTTTTCTCGAAATAAATATAGCACTTATGCCTATCCAAAAATACACATAGCTGTGGGCTCCTTGTTCAGTTAGAAAGATAAGTGCGTTACTTAGAGTTTGAATATTTACTCAATGCCTTTAAAAGTTATTTTTTTCAGTGACCTTCGCGCATACCCGGAACAACTTAGTACGTGTCTTATTATTACTTTTGGACAGTTTTTTTTTTCATATTACTATTGCAAGAGTTACGCAACCCTCATTGAGCTAGTCTCCCTTCAAATCTCATGCATCATCAAACCGACCGACCTTAGTCTGGGTCAGGCTGTGATACAAAAAATAATCAAACTGTTATACTTGTGATCAAATACTACACAATGATCAAATACTTTTTTAGACATCTTAAAGCGTCACTAGCCACACATCAACGGACCCTTCGGTCATTCGATTTTGGGCGATGCGAACGTTTTTACGGCGCGTTTCGCGCATACCCATGGTTGGTAGATAGTGAATGATAATGCCAATTTTAAAAAAGACCAGAACGTCCGTTTTATGATTCTTTGCCAATAGGTAGTCCCTGGCAAATTTGTTTTCATATCCTGTATGACGCGGGCGGCGAGGGGCCGTCCGAGTGGTGTTGAGCATTGTCAGGATCTGCCAGGCAGGCATCATTCCTATCTTGATATAAAGTGTTTACAAGGTTTTCGGTTTTGATCCCCGGTGCCCTCCAATGACCGCTGACCTCCACCTAAAAACAATAACCTTCCTATCAATGTGACAAATTAATAAGTTAGTAATGGTAACTGACGACAAAAATTGAATAAGAAAAACCGAAAAAGTAAGTTTCATGAATGGGACTCGAACCGGGGCTGTCAGGGCCGGAACACGAGCACTTTTCACTACACCATCAACGATAGGCCTGTGATACTTCAAATTATGTTATAGTCACAGCATTATTTGCACGTGATCGTAATTACGTAATTAAAACCAGAAATACTTATTAGTGTACCAGAGTTATGCTCGTGAAAAGATATGTTGTTTTCTATAATTTTATCTTTGAAATGGTACAAAAATTCAGCCCTCCATTTTCAGCAATCACGAAAGGACACAATTTGGAGGTACCGCCGTTCAATGCCTATTCAGTTTACCATGTTTTCGTAGTTTCACCTCAGGTGATCTGAAATGACCTTTGACCTCCCAAAAAATTCGTATGATTCTATGACATATCTATACACCAAATACGAAAAAGTATCCATCATCCCTGTCTTGAAATATCGTTTATTTCCAAAGTTTTCGTTTTTTGACTTTTGATGACCTCGAATGACCTCTGACATCCACTGAAAGCAATAGGGTTTTTTCTCTTCATATGATAAAGTTATAAACCAAGTATGAAAATAGTCCATCTTTGCTATCGTGAGATATCGTGTTTACAAGCCAAACGTCACAAATACACACACTTGCGTAATTGCATAGATTCCTTTCGCCTTCGGCAAGAAATAAAAAATGCAACAGCAACGGCGATCTGAATAGTTTTCGAACATGAAATTGGACTAAAAGATCACTGATGTGAACAATTTTATGGAGTGGAGAGGCCCAACGGCCGCACTGGTCCCGTAGCTGTTGAAAATAGATACGGAAACGATAACTCTAGGATATACTTCCCAGTAAGGCTGTTCCTTACAGAGTTCTCTAAAATAGATGAGCACGAAGAGCGCCACCAAAATGTAGTTTTGAGAACATTTTGTGCAGTTGTAGCTCCCTGATTGACGGTTAAAGTGCCTGTAGGTCCCGTGTCCATATCGTTATGTAAACGATGTGCCTGCACGTAACTTAATCAATACACAAAATCTCATTGGGTACACACGGTAGGAGCTCGAGAAACTGAAGTTGGGGGGGGGGGGGATTCACGGTACTTGGCAATGCCACTACCACAGGAAGCTAGCCTATCGCTGAAACTCCCTTTTCGGGTTTATTCAAAAAAGAAAATGGGAAATCAATTGGAAGGAGGCTACACGTCTCCCATCTCTCTCCGCGCCGCAGCCACTGGATTATATATTTATAAACTGTGATAATTTACAAAATTTTTCTGTGGCATTGCACTCCCTAAGACTGGTGCCCAGGGAGAACTGCCCCCCTTAGGACTCTACTTGCTAGACAAAACAAATCATCGGCGACAGAAATGGAACGACCCATGGGTCCCTCCCCTACCTTTTGGTGTGTTTCCAGGGACACTTTATTTGATCAATGTTCACTGATTAGACCACATAAATCCCAATTTGATAATTTCTTTATCATAGCATGATACCGACTGTAAGGCCAGTACTGAGGTTTGATGATGTGTAGGGATTGTGAAAGGGGACTAGATCATTAATGTTAGGGGCTACATGAGGCTTTGGAACAATAATATCTTATAAGCTGTCCAAAAGTACTAATGGAACAAGTGCTAAGTTGCTGTAGGTGTGCGCGAAAGTCTCTGACAAAATGCCTTTTAAACGTAATTAATTATCCACAGTCTTAAAGGTTGTGTGACACAAAAATTACATAGTTGGATATTTGATGTAAAAAGCATTAAATATCCAGAAGATAGCCGCAATTCCCATCAAAATCCATCAAATATTGACCATTTTACAGGTTAATTTCTATTTCACACTTGTATCATGAATAAACATGAGCTAAATGTGCAAATATGTGACATCAAAAGATGAACATACCATATATGGCTCATGTAAGCCTTTGTTTTTTAACCTTAATTTCAGAGACACTGGTAGCATTGTTGTCCTCTGAGGGGTTTATTATGAAAGAAATATTGATATCACTCACCAAACTGTAAACTATGTGATCAGTAATTAAGAGATAATGTATATAGGGTTTACAAAAGAAAACTTAACACTGTGCAACACTCCACATCATTATTTTTGCATAGACAATGAGTTTCTTCAGAAACCATCAAACTTTGAAGACATATATTTTAAGAATGGTAAAAGATATTGAAATCATTCCAATGGATCTTTATTGGAGGACTTTATTCTTTAACTGACAAGTGAAAGAGCTCTTTTAGGTGGCATGTCACACGACCTTTAAGCACTTGTAGTAACCTCTTTATTATAGAACACGGAGCCTATATCACTATTAAGTTTTGGATAAGTGTTGTATTTATTGGGGGGGGGGGGGAGGTGAGTGCAAGGAAAAATTGAGGTGACCCATTCTCATCATGACCCTGTCTTGCCACCGCTTTTTACTGTATAGTTAATTGTAAGGATGCATTTGCATAGCTAAGCGCGCCGTTAAGTTTTTGACTTATTTAACCCTATTATTGTTGAATATAGTTTAAATCTGTCATAAAACAATAAAATATGATAACGATTATTAATTTTCAGTACCTTTCAAGTTATTTCGTTATGCCGAGACACTTCTTGTAAAATTGTTGGAGGGCTAAAAGGTATCTCGGCCCCTCAATCAAATTATGGGGGTCCGGATTCCTCAAGTTGGTCTTGGTCTATACCCCGCTTCTAAAGCCTATGCATGAGTTCTAGGATGATCAAAGACGTCAGGCTGGCAAGGGGACGTGTCACCGTGCCGATTAATGTACCCCCTCTCTGCCTTCCTGTTTTAGCAAATTTCTTGCCACAAGTTTTCTAGCGACAATCGGTGACGCCAGTACGTGTGTCATGGTTCAAGTGCACGCCCAACAGTTTCCCCATCGAAATTTGAAATGATCCAAAAGAAGTCTTAGCGAAAGATATCTACAGGAGGTGGGGTAAAAATGTATTAAGATATGAATTATTGGCGTATTTTAATCTTTTCTGTAAACAAATCTTTCAAAAAATGATTCTTATGGCAATATATATTATAAAAAAACCAAAACTTGTGGAAAAGCATCTGACCCTTTGTGACCCCAAAATGGCATTTAAAATCACCACAAAGTACAGCTTTGATGATCCGTTATCTACTGAACACTCTGGCCACCTTACTCCTAGGGAGTTAAGCGCTTTTGCTGTTTTTACTGTTGACCTCTCTGTTAACCCAATGATCTTTGACCTACTTTGTAAGTACAACTTTGATGACCTGTCATCTACTACTCACATTTGATAAAATTTGCAGATAACCCATAGGATTTGTAGGCCTTTTGCGTGATTTCACTGTTTGACCTCAGTATGACCCCAAATGACCTTTGACCTACTTTGTAAGTACAACTTTCATGACCCTTTATCTTTTGAATACTTGCCAAATTTGACAAAATTCGGACATACCCCTAGGATTTGAAGACTTGCGAGACAGACAGACAGAGAGACAGACATACTCATTGCCATGACAGTAGCTCGACTTGTTTAACTAAGATTGAGTCAAATATTTGACAAGATTCTGGTCCGTCCCTATGGATTAGATTGTTTTAGAGTACTGAGGTAACTTGCAGGGTTGCATCATAATGAGAATACCCCACTTCAGTGAGTTAGTTTAAGAAACCCTGAATGTGTAGTTGCACATAATATTTGCCTCTTTGTATTTTAAGAGACTCAGTAAAGATGAGGAATGCATGTGGCAAAACTAGCGAGCAAAGCGCACTGAAAAAAATTGACCTTTATGGTCCATTGAGCTAAGGTAGTAGTGTCGTTGACAAAAATGGAGAGGATCCCCCTCACCTAAATACCAGGGACCAAACCTTAGTGAAAGGCCTACCCGCAAATATAACAAATACTGAGGGTTGTGAAAAAATACTAAAGGCACTCTATCCTCCCTAGCGCAACTATTGGAGGGGCTTTGTTTTACATTCACCAATATATAAGGAGAGACTTAAACATTATTTCGTTTCTGACCAAACTATAAAGGGAATGTACATGTGAGTCTACAAATGTCTTTAATTACCAAACACGCACTCTAATAAGTGCAAGAACGAAAACTATCGTTTTCATGACTTGTGAGTCATCAGAAAGTCTTCTTTTTACACAAATGTAAGCAACTATTATGGTTTTTGCCAAAATATCACATATCTTCCCCGTCAACCAAACTGTTGAAAGGGAATATGTCTCGCCCTCACAATATCAGCAAATATTTTGGTAGTTGACCTAATATTGGGGGCGAAAGGGGGACCGTCCCCCAACCAAATTACTGAGGAAGCATTCCCCCTCCCTCCCTCCGTGATCGCCGCCCTTGAATAACACATTCCTCGTACGCTGATTGTTTTTTCCAAAAATTTATTTTCGAATGCGCTTTACGCCCCGCTCATTGTTGATGGGCAGTATTTTTTGCGGAAAATCTTATACGGCATGAATAGCATACTTACTCCAATCAGGGAGCTGTTATTTGGATGGAGATCTATCGAACACTTTAATTTATGTAAATACTTTAAGACCCACTAAATGGAGGTTGGATTATCAACGATAAGCCGTTTGTTTGGCGCAGGGGAATTTCTTTCCTTTGTTTACTGGTTCCAATTTGATATCATTCACCTAGCATCATCATTCAAGTCACGTAATCCTTTGACAAGTGGCCTGGGCAGAACAATTCTTTGATGTGTAGGTTTGCGCCGCTAACAGGTTTAGAGCAGGTGATATTAAACTCGAAACGACTGTTTATTGAAAATAGAAGAATACAGCTAGCACGTTCCTTTACAAGATAACGCATGCAAATGAGTTGACGAGTCAGAAGTCTAACTTTTGTTACAACAATAGAAAAGATTCCGGAAGTTTCCTGAAACTAAAACGTAACCGAAATACTGTCATGCGCGTCGCCGAGCGTCGAAAGGTGCAATATTTTCAATATTTTTTTTATTTTCTTGTCGACTGGCAATCTTGTGGCAATGGACGAAAACCCCCAGATGTAGCAGACGACGAATCCCTTTTGTGTTTACTTCCTAATCCGGTGTAAAGCCTTATAGAAATGTCAAGAGCGATACAGAGATGGATTACTGAATGACCTTGGCGGCACAACCCCCACTTCAAAGCGATGTATCTCCATCCAAATAACAGCTCCCTGCTCCAGCAAATTTGTGCTACTTCTTGTCATCACACTTCAGTGACACCCTTCATTCCCCACAACTTGATAAAACTACACTGTGACAAGCACGTTGTGCTGACGTAATTGAAGTACTAGTAGTCAAAGAATTTAAGTTCATTCTAGTTGAAAACTTCGTAAATATGGGCTTGTGGGGTTTCTATACCTGTCTGACTGTGATCCGTTGCCCATTCTATGAGTACAGTATTTCAAGATCTTCCAGAATGCTGCATTACAAGAATTCATCTTCCATGGCCTATTTTCCTGCCCCCTACACGCGCACATATCGTCACTATTCCTACCACAACCTCATTGCCAGGGACTTTTTCAGATTTTTTTGTTCTAAAATTTACTATACATTTAAAAGCCCTGATATACCGGCCCTATCTAATACTAAAACTTCCAGCTGTAATTTCGACTTATAACAAGTAAAAGAGTAGCCACTGAGAGCAGTGGACAATTATCGCTTCTTTGGTCCCACTACCAACCGGCCTCGGCACACCTCTTTTAAAGATGTCAGCCCCCATTCGAACGATGAGTCTATACTGAGGTCAATTCCTCTTTACACTTATTAGAATTTCATGAATAGCTTAGTACGTTTATGTATTTTCTTACCAAAATTGTATAGAATTCTGGAGTAAAAAGCCGTTACATTTTTACAAAATTCATTAGAGTTCTGAAACAACTTTTCCAAAAATCTACAGACATTCTAAGGACTTTTCTACAAATTTTGAAAGAATTTCAATAATTGTTCTGCATAACCTTTACATAATCTCTTCAAAATCGTTAAAGAATTTCAAAACAATCTCCATGACGTAAAATTCAAAGTTTTCTTCTCAACTTATGTAAAACATATCTGTGAAATTCTCGAATTCTATATAAATTTACAAAAAAATTGAAACTGTGCAGACATTGTAAAATTCTTTAGAAATTGAAAAGAAATTTTATCGGGATCGTTTAGAGATTAATTAGCAGTTCTATGGAAAGGTCAATAAAAATTCAACACAATTTTCTATGAGACTTCTTAAGAAAGTCTATAGATTTCTAAAGAGATTTTATAAAACCTGTGCAGAAATTTGTGGCAATTCTGAAGAAATTTTTATAGACTTCTACTGAATATTTTGTAAGGTGATATTACTACCCATATGTAAAATGACATATACATTCATAGATACGGCCATAAATGCACGTACCTGTTCATTAAGGTACATACGTCTACATTAACGTACAACCGACATCCTGTTTACATTTATTGTACAGATGGCCCCTCTGAGATAAGGGTTTTTTCCCATGGAGCTACTACCAAGTAGCTCTCCATGGTTTTCCAAATCGTACTACGGTACAGTATAGACCATTAAGACTCGCGTACTATCTATACTAAGCCATGCAATCTAGTACTCTGTCATACAACTTCGTTGACCGTGCCAAGTTATACAAGCCGATGAAATGTCCTTTGATTTTGACCCTAATAGCTTTAGATTACCCAAAAACAATGTAAACTAAGGCACCGACTCCAAGGCATACGGCCATATTGATATTGGTGAGCCATCTTCGAATCTTCAACCATTTGGTGGAAACTTTATCAGACTGAAACTCTTCAACATCTCTGTCCTCGTTAATGGCGTGAGGTGTGTCCCAGAAACAACATACGTACTTCAGAGCCACAATGGCTGACGTTTGAGGTGAATCTTTTATTCGGTTTTCTGTGAAAAGAATTCCGAACAAAAATATCTTCAAAGTATAACTATTGCGTAAGCTTACAGACACTATAAAACAATCAAGGGGTGGCGCCATGTTGGGGAGGAGAGAAATGGGGTATGTTCCGCCCTCGAAAGTTTTCCCTTTTTTAACAAGGAGCCTTATGGTTACCATAAAGTATGTTATTCACGCATTGATCAATTGCTACTACAGTCTACTGATCTGCTTATTTTGATCTCCAGAAAGGCAGAAGTCGGGTTCTTTAACCAGGTTTTTTGATAAATACCCAAAGTTTTCATCGTGTGTAAAGTTAAGTTGTTTCAGTGTCAAGCTTCACCCCCCCCCCCCACCCCATCTCTCACCAAGTGTCTCTAGCTATCCACATATGCTTCTGTTTAGGTCGGAGATTCCATTCCTATCATCGCATAGGTGACCTCTTATTTTGTCGTTTGACAAGGTATGCGAAGGGGGGGGGGAGGGGGGAGGGGGGTTTGACCGATTCAGTTCAAGTTCGTCTCCCGGATCGGTGCTTCAGGAAATACTGTTGACCAGTAGAGGATCTTGGTCCCTCGTCGTTTAAATTTTGGCGCCATCTTGAACAATGTAGTTAATAGAAGCACGGACCTGATCTTGTCAAAATGTTGACTAGATTTGGTTACTTTTGAGCCAAACCTGTAGTCAAATATCTGACAAATTTTGGTTCGCACAGCTGTTGATTGGAATCGAATTTAAATAAGTTTTAAGACTGTTCGGTTGACAAGAAGAGGGCACATTTAAACAGTTGTGGCGCAGGGTGGGGCAGGGGGGCCATGGTCCTCCGTCGGGAAGGCTGACCCCGTCGGGGAAATTTTCCAATTTCGTCGGGGACTCGCTTAATCCGTACACGATATAATATGTAATCCCAACGACCTTCAGTCACCCTGACGACCTGCTTGATTTTGCTAATTGAAAGGGCAGATTCTTCAATAGAGACCCCAAATTTTCCACTTTTTCTTGAAAAAAAAAAGAAACCCAAATCTTTCAAAGTTTTAAACTGTTGAAAAAAAAGGGCAAAATTTGTCGGGCGCTTCCCTCGCCGAAAAGTTTACGTTTGTCGTCCATTTGGCAACTCATCGCCTTTGTTAGGACATGGGGACTGCCCCCCCCCCCCCGTTGGGGAGCTTGGCTCCCTGTCGGGCAAATTCTGGCGCCACCCCTGCCTTCAACTATTAGCTACTCTAAATGGTCACAATTGACATGTGGAGATCGGTGAACATTTAATTGGTAGTGTGCATTGCGCAGAGGAAAGAGTAGCTCAGATTACATGAAGATACCGTACGGCACGCAAGAAATGATCTTTGGCAGCACTAACTTAGACCACTAGACTGCCCGAGAGTTGCCTATGATGGAGATCGGGCACGAAGTGAGGGTTTATTGGAAGATTTATATGAGGCGAGGATATAGACCCTTTCTATAAAAAGGTATATAATAAGGTATACAATAATATAAGGTATATAATAAAAGAAATGCGTAAAAGTCCCACCTTCACATATAAGATTAGCAGCAAGATTCGAGGTGGCTCTGTCTTTATCATGTAATGCTTCGTTAATTGCCTCATTCTTCTTCGGACGAGGATGATGGCGAGTCCAGTATGTCATACCTACAAGCTTTGAAGATTATTTTTGCGAAGATCGTAGAATGTTAAATTTTATATTTAATGTTGGATAGTAAAGCTTGCTTAGTATGGCCAGAATATCTTTTGCAAAATCACATAGTTATCAAGTCATTATATGAAAGGAACAGAGTTTATTCTAACTTGGGTAAGACCTACTTGAGCTGTCGTGAATTAAATTATGCAGCCTTTATTTGAAAATAGGAATTGGTGCAGTGCTAAATGTTTTATATTAAACTTATATGACACTTGTTGTTTAACTTAACGGAGCATCACTACCAAGAAACAAAGGAAGGATCATTTGTCTGTATATGTCACATTAGGAGTACAAAAACCCAAAACAATAAACGATGCTCATTGTGTCCACATACGACTTAGAAATGCCTTATTAACTGAGCCAACTATTCTTTGGTTTGTTTAAAGGGAAGATGTAGTCATTCCGATTTATATTACAATACCCTGGTATCCTGATTCATGTATGACTTTTTCCAATCACGTGGTAATATTTTCTTGACGGAATTGTTGTATGGATGCAGAGTAATTTTATGCTATACTTATATTTGCAATATTCATAATTATGAAGCACCATGATGAAGATACATGGAATAACTATAAGAGGAGATTTTTAAGAATAATTGATGTGTCAATATAACTTATAAGACTAATCTGCGTTCATACCAAAACCCAAATCCGTGCTGCATTTAGCGGGCGGGACGCGAAATTTGTTATCTCAGAACAAATGGGGCGATTTTCTGAATTTTCATTGAAGTAATATTGCCCCTATTCGTCCTGGGATTGCTCATCTTGATTGCTCAGAGACAATTCAAACACAGTCAGCTTCTGGAAACTTAACCAGTGCCGTCGGAAGCTTGCCTGAAATTAGGGAGAGGCTGAACCATTCAACTCCAGAGTTTTGATATTTTGCAAGGTCATTTAGATCGTGTTTAGGATAAAAAAATCTCCATATTGAAAATTCGTTGGGGGCTGCGGGCCCCAGGTCCCAGGTTTCGACGGCCCTGCTTAAAGCGTCCATACTCCCCCCTCAAGGATTCAATCCTTCGAGCCTCGTTTTTCTCTCCTTTGCAGTACTACAGTTTCCTAAGAATAAAGTTGGACAGATTGAGGGTGTCTTTTGGAATTGCGAGGTTCATTATTGGGTGGTTAAGTTACCTGTTCAACCGGCAATGGCTTTGTCAGTAAGCTCACCACGACGATAACTACCAAAGAGACGGCATAGAGGACTAACGCAAAGTGAAGAAACGGCAGTATGCGAATAATAACAGGACGAGTGTCAGTCTCTCCGCAACCAGGACTCTTGAAATAAAAATCACACATGAAACGAACAGCACCTAGGAGAACCCCTGTAACCAATCCGGCGAGAGCACCCTATTAAAAATTAGAAATAAGGATCTTCAAGTTCCTTAAGTTAATCAATTATATAAAACCCCCAAAAGTGAAAAATAAAGCAGTTTCTGTACTGTTCCAAATTGATTGCAAATATTCAAGGAAAGATGGTCTGGAAATAATGTCCTCGACCAGAATAATCTTTATGGTCGCCCTTCATCAAGACTTTTTGATATCAAATTTGTGATCGTTTGACATTAAGGACCAGTTGGGTACAGGGTGCTACTGGTAAACACACTCTTGACTTGCTATAGCTTTTGGACGCTTAATGAACACAGGCCTTATGGAAATTTACAGGCTCTGTTATATCGCCCAGACAGTAAAATTCCTCCCTTTTAAGCTCACTTCTTACCCCTCCTCAAATTTAAGCAAAAAAAAAAAAAAAAAAAACCTGTCTAAGTAGCCTGCCCAGTTTCAATCGTTCGAGGCCATAGTGACACACAAACGTGTGTGAGGATAATTGTGAAGACAACTGACTGTACAATACAATACACTATTTTGTTGGAATGAATGTCAATCAAAGTGTAGTCATCAACTTTATTTAGAACTATAGGGCTATTCTTAAATACGCATGGGCAGGGATTTGGCAACTCCCTGGTTTGGGGGGATGCCATATCACCTTTAAACATTTTTAGTAGAAAGGCTGCTCTGCCAGAGTCTCTTCCTAATAAGGATGCGATTCCAGAGGAGGATCTAGGAATTCGTGAAGAAGGGTGTCTATTGAGTATTGATCTGTGTCCCTGAGGATCGCTGTAAGGGAAAGGGTGTTCCCTCCCATAGGGAAAACTATGATCAATTATGGGGCGTAGATGCAGTCTGGTGTGATAAAAAAATTGTCGTATCAGGCCCTGAAATAGTACCAGTCATAGGACAATTAAACTGTAAATTTGCTGATGCTCGGGATGTCTTCTTTTTTGTTAAACATGGGTACTCAAGTGCAAGTTAGCACGGAGGTGTCTGATTGTCCCATTGTGTTTTCATATCATGATTTTACCTCATACTAATGTTAAAAAAATTAAAAGAAAAAATACAGAAAGCTGGCAAGGGATGTCTAGTCACCCTAGTCAGCCCTCCGTATCCCCCGTTGATGTCAAAAGTCATGAAAATACCGCAGGCGGGTGAGACAGGTCTGGGGTGGGAGCGCCTCCAGATCATGAAATGTAGATTGCAGGTTAAATCAGGGCACTCCTTTATTTTCCAGACAAAATCCATTCATGATAGTTCATCAATTAGAAAAATTTTAAGGGCAAACACGCTCCCTGTTGTCAAATGTTCACTATGCGTCTATGGAAGATACTACTAGACTTAACTTTTTTTAAAAAAAAAAATAACTTTCAGTTCCATTCTCGTTAACGAAGTATATTTCTAAATTATAACCGAAACAGTGATCGTGCATGGTTAGTACCAGGTGCAGGATCAAGTGTATTACACAATCATTGATACTGTCAAATAATACTTAGCCTACACTAAAACTTGATAATGAGATTTTGTTAACAGTTATGCATCTTTGTACTAACAAGTTTTTTCAAGATGGTATGACCAGAATTTCAACCTACAGACACAGCCATATCGGGATTTTTTTTTTTTCAAAATTGGAGTTTTTCGTATCTTGGCCGAAACCAAGCTGCCAAGTAGGGATTCTCGATCTTGCCAATTTAGCAAAATCGTGATAACCAAGGGGACATGGGGATAGTTGACCCTGTATAATTATGTTGTAAGGTATTACCTTTTCTGTTGCACGAGTCCACAAGACGCCAGCTGTAAAGATAGCAAACACCGGAGGATAGAGGTAGGAAGCCATAGATTGAAGGTATAGAAACAATTCACCGGCACCGTACGCTTGAATGATTGGTATCCAGAGAATGCTGATTGCAGCGATCACTCCAGTAGTAACTCTTTTACGAAAGAACACGAGAAAAACTCTTCAAATTAAAGTTTGTAAGCCTGCTTCAAAATGTGAGCTACATACTCTAACATTCACGCTATTAGCTCAGTGACCTCATGGTGCAAACACCAGCGCGGACTCGCCTGTGCTCAGAGGGTAATGAGAGTAGGTTGTATTAATGAGTGTATTCCCCGCCTTTTTTCCCCGATACTTCTCAAAATAAATGACGTATTGATCGCAGATTACAATAGGGAGTGAGCCTACTGAATTGTGTCTGTTTGGACTTTTCATACCATAAGTGCGTAGTGGGAAGAATTATTTATTCTACCTATGAATATAATCAACCAATGCAGGGATTACTATTAGTTTTCGCAAAACAGCCCTGCAGCTCAGTTTCCCACGGGGTAACAGTTTTTTTAGAATTATACGAAAACGTAAGGCACAAAAAGTAATAAGACCAGAGCTGGCTCGACGCATAGGTGAACAACGCTGGAGTTTAAGTCACTGGGACCATACAGCTGGGAGTTGCAACCCCTCCCCTTTGGACAAAACCTAATTCTCAGGCAGGGTTTTCCAAAACATTCGGGCAGTTTTCTCGTGCAATACAAG
>JAIZAY010001336.1:0-16245 GCA_029531755.1 Holothuria leucospilota | reverse complement strand
ATATTCCCCCCCCGACTACTTTTGCTGGTATTATAGTGTTTATTTTCATGAAGGTTAAAATATAACACAACTTGTTGGGGGAGGCAATATTATGCGCTTTTACGGGCAAGGCATGTCGTGGCGATTACAATTTTGAGCAACAAGTGCTGGGGGGGAATCAACCCCTACCCCCACCCGCCACAGCCCCTGCCCCGGCTTTCTATAGAGCAGGTATTTTCGTCGGTTACACCTGTGTCATATTTAGTAAACTAAAGTTTGACAGTGCAGCTTGAGATCGTGTTAGAAAAAAAATAATGGGGAGAAAATTGATCGTTCTACTGACAGGAAAGGAGAAGGGCCTCACCTCCCCGGGCCTCCCGTGGCAATAAATCTGGGCGACCTACTCATTTACAAAGCGGAGAAAAATTCGGAGGATAGTGAGGTAAAATCATTTAAATAACTCTTCAAAATGGCATAGTTTTGGCAATAAGCCAAACATTTGTTTGGCGTTCCGAGGGCATGTGGGCATATATCTTACAGTAGGGGAGGCTCTTCCATTAAGCACAGAGCACACACATCCAGCAACAGATGGTGTTTTCAGTGGGCTGCAGTAGGATTCTCTCACAACAAGCACCACCGCAACTGCGAGCAAAAAATGCCTTTTTTTATGCGTTAGCGTCAAGGTTTCGTGGGGGCCAGTGGGGTCCAATGATGATAATCAGGGACACTGAAATTTCTTTTAGCTCTAGACTGAGAAGGGCTGGGCAGATAAGTAATTTTTAAAATTTGCGAAAAAGTAGGGTCGGTATCGAACTGGTTGAAACATCAGGTGGATTTCGTCCGCTATGGTTATGTAACTGCAAAATTAACAATCTGAAATTTCGATTTCAGTCGATTTATTAAAAAAACACCCAAAAATCAACGACAAAACAAATAAAATATTCGGCCCTTAGGTAGGACAAAAACAGTTTCCATGCCTGTACAAGCAAAAGCCCCCTTGGGGAAGCTATTACACCACGGTGAGTATAACCTTTCACCCCCCGGGTCCCAAATATAGCCCCTCGGACCACCAGGACTTGAAATATATTTTTCCTTACCACTTCAAATACCTTTGCCAGCTATAGCATGAATGCCTCAAGGCCCGTCTACACGATCATACATCTTGCAGATGGGAATCGTCGTGTGTGCAAATGTATGACATTGTTTTACAGATTCCCGCTTGCATATGCATCACCGTGTATACTATATGCACAATGTTCATGCGCCATATAAATTAGTCCCAAAGTTCTTGGACTTAATATGTCAATAAATTATTTTGCTGAGTATCCCTATATTCGAGTAACACCCAAGTTTAAGCGATGATTTCTTTTACTAGGACCATACAATATGAGCAAATGATGAGTAAGATTGTAATGTTATGAATACTTGTTGGAACAAGAGGGCAATCAAGGAGTTGCTGATCTCATCCCAATACATCCTTTTGCTTCTTCCGAGCCTGGTGCTCAGCCAGCCTAAGTGTGGAAACTCGCGCCGAAACGGAGAAGGGCTAACCATTGAGCTGGGGATGCGTGAGTTTGTTCATTCCGGCATCTTTTACGGTACCCGGCCAGCTTCCGCGTTACTGATTGCCAGTGTATTTAACCAGCATTCCCCCCCACACGCCACAGCAACAAAATATAGGCCTAGATTTACTACTGTGGACACAAGGGGCCGTGTGCCCTTCAAAACCTCTAAGGAGGTTCGATCTTGGCCCCTTCAAAAAACATATGAGGACGCACGCCAGATCTACGTTGGACGCCGTGAATCCCTCTCTATAGACCTGATGCACATTGACATCACACATGACGTCATTTTGGGACATGGGGCCCGTCAGAGGCCAGGTTAGGGGCAAGAGGGGGCCCCACTTGCCCTCCCCTGCCGGAAAATCAATAAATTTTGGTTTAAAAAACGAAAGAAAAAAATAAGAAAAAAAACGAAGAAATAAAACATCAACATCTCTTCACATGTTTTTCAACCTCTTAGTGTATACTTCCTATTTATATGCAGTAGGATAGGCCTTTAGAAGTGCCATTTCCAGCGATATTGTGTCCGGGAGGCCTTTTGGGCGGTCCAAAATTTTCTTGCACTCCGTGCCAACCATGCTTGCGAGGAGCTTTCCCCCCCCCCCCCCCCCTAAAAAAAATTTTTGCAAAAATTTTGTTTGACCCCCACTCCCGCGAATTTTTTTCTGCGGAACGCCCATGATTTTGGGTGAAAACACTCGAACTATATGCGCCTAGGAAGCGATCATTCCACATATAAGGTTTTTAAGCCACCATGGAGGGTCACGTGATGTAGGTAGTTTGCTCCAGTCGATTCCATCCGCGGTAATCTAGCGCCTGTCACCTGCAACCGATTGTACATGTATATGACCCTAACAGCCACCGTTAGCGGGCCTTAGCGTCTCTTCTGCCTCTTGCCCTACATAACTGCGCGCTATCACGCGTCAGGGGTACACACCACTTGGCCTTCGCCGCCAGCAACTTCCATGAAAAGGCCTTACAAATTCTCCCTTACAATAGTCGTATAACATACAGAGCACCAAACGCGAACCGTGTAGGATTCGATGGCACATCATTAGGCCATAAATGCAAAGCGATGCATGTGCACGCGGTGGCGTTAGCTTCCCTTCATGCCCCCACCTTGGTGTTTTTGTAGTCAAAAGGAGCGCTTTCAACGCGTTTGTGCCAGCAACATTTCTGGTGGCCACATGTATGGACAGCCTATCTGTTAGTGGACGGTGCTTCGCGAATGTTTCAAAAGTCAACGAGTCCGACGTATTTGAAATGTATCAGGATCACACGCTCTGTCCTTCGTAATAGGCAGGACCACTACCTAAAAAATCCAAGAAAAGTTTGTGAAATGAAAAAACAATCTTTTGATCACACAATCAGAGTGTAAAGAACCCCTATTAAATTACAATTAAAAACACTAGAGACCTAATGAGATAGTCAACAACAGAAATTGCTTTAACGCTCTTGTACATCAATGAATCCTGCCTCCTAGTTACATTACTTTCACTTCTAGATACCGCGTCTTCTGGGGGACAGTGGAATCGACTTGATGTAAGCTAAACCTACATCACGTGGACCTCCCAAGTCGGCGTCAATTTCTGAGGCGTATTGCCCCCATTGATGGTGCGTCCCTGCAGCTTATATTAGCTCAGTGGATGAAAACAAAACGAAGACCACATGCTAGCCCCACGAACGGCGTGGAATTTCGGCCTCACGGTGTAGTAGGACTTACCACGCGTATACGATTGGTTGACAAATCAGCCTGTACTGCATTTATTGGTCTTTGATGAACTTGCCATGATACGCCGCCTTTTCCGCCCATTTTCCTCCAATCAAGAGGGAGAGCACTTTCTCCATTGTGACATATGATTAAGCCTCACGTGCAGGGATTTCACGTGAGGGGATTTAAGTCACGTGACTTTAACCAACTAGCACGCAATTTTTGTAAAAAAAGCCGGCCACAAAATGGAAGATCGCGCGTCCTTGATTTATTATCTTCTATTGGGACGTATGATCACATGAAAATCCCTCTATGAGGGATTTCATGTGACGCGTAACACACAATGGAATTCCCAGTCATGAAGGGCTAAAACGCACAAACAGTAATTTTAACAACTCAGCGCACGGCAAATAACCATAGATACTACTGTGACACAATGGTACGCGTTCTCGTCAAAACAAAAAAAGGACCGCGCCGATCCTTGCCCCTTCAAAAGTGCGTCTAGTTGGGTAAAAGTCACGTGACTGGAAACCCTCTATAGAGGTTCTTCACCGGACGTCACTGCGCTGCGCGTCTCCTCTATTTTGACGGCCAGGGTCCATTTGCTACAACAATTGTAACTAAGGCCGTATTATCGTGCATGCGTATCGATAACACGCCTTCTGCGGCATGTTCAGTGACGACCAGTATGCCCGAAGACTGATAACGCAATGGACGTCACGTGAAGAACCTCTATATGTAAGACATGTGCTAGGAAAAAATGCCAGTCCTACATTTAGATCAGTGGATTGCCCTCTGGCATAACTCCCAGTAGTCTCTCTGATTTCTCAGTGTTGTAAGAGTCACACAGTTTGCCAGAAGAGTCGAATCATTTACTACTTTCAATGTAACTCGAGTCATTTTCCTTTTGAAAAATAATGACTCGAGTCATTGCCTCGTAACAAAAATGTGATTTATAGATGTTTTGAGTGCTAAATGTCCATTCACCCCTTTCCGAATAATTGTTGGTGGTGAAAACGTAGTGATAAATGTCCCTTCCAAATATTCAGTATACTCTTCTATTGACACTATCAAAACTAACTTGCCCTGAAAGAAAGTATGGGAAAGCGCAGACTGAAAATTCCGATATATTACTGGACAGTGCCATACTGTTTAAGGAATAAATCGCATTTGGCGGACGAGGCGAAACCGAGTCGTTATTTCGCAAATTGGGAGTCCAGACGGTTTATGAGAAACATAACAGTCAGACAAATGTGGTTTATTCTCTTCTACCACCGAAAATGTGTGAAAACTTCATTTTTATCAGGTGTATAGGTTTTACTGGACCGTATGTTGTGGAAAAGCAGGTCAGTGTTTAACCAATCAGAATGCTGATTCTCAATAACAGATGGCTAGAGGTTGTAGAATCCATGATAAACGTATAAAGATGTTTTGACAATTAGTGAGAGGCATAAGAGGCGAAGGGGTGGGGGTTGGTTGACTAAAACTACACCGTCAAAAATGTGGGGGCTCCTTCCGTCTAATTTCCAGGACAAAAACGCTTCTGTAAAATGTCAAAAATTGCAGTCTTATTGCTTAAAATTTGATCAAAATATTGCCACCAGTGCATTAAAATACTTTCTAAAGGAGATGGGAACCCATACCATTGGGTTCTTCTCCCAGGACAACATTCCGAAACAGTGCGCAATCCCCACCTCAATGGATCGGAGTACAGCTTCTACGTCCATGAGTTAGTCTTGTTAGTGCCCTTCCCTGCTCATTCATGCATGCAGAGGTAGTGGGAAGGAAGTGCTATTTGACCCGCTGGTTCATATCAGTCATATAAGCAAATAAAATGCTTGGGTTACTACAAAGAAATCTCCCACTCTTGTAGCAAAGGTGTCAAGGAAACTGCCTACAAAAACGCTATAGTCCGGCTCAAAGCTGGAATAATTGTGGGGGCGCATATGGGATCATACATCAAAAAGTAACAACACTCGAGTATGTCAAAGACGTGCAGGTCAGTTGGGTTTGCTTCTCAACAACTATAATTACAGGGATAGCCAGTGGCGACACCCCGTAGCTAGAAGGTTCGGGGGCAGGGGGTGGTCGCCCCCCCACACAAAGCTCCGAAGGGCCTGTGTCGGAAATTTCTAGTCTCTGTCGGAAGTAAATAAAAACAATCCACTTGAAACACAACACTTTTTATGTTTTTTTTTAAGCAGAATTACACATCGAAACGTCAACGTGAAAATCAAAAGTCCAGAAGTCTCAAAATTGCCCCCTGCCCCCCCCCCCACAGCTTGTCCAAAGCAAAAAAAAAGAAAAGGTTCCCCACCCAGAATTTTACAAGACTCCCCCAGGTGATGGTATCATTACTTTAGGATAATGATCTGTCGAAAATTACTGGCATTTGCCCCCCCCCCCCCCCCAAATATCTAGCTACGCCACTGGGGGATAGCTTCCCTGTCACCAACATGTTAACAGATCTCAAATGGGAACCACTTAAGAGCGCCGTACCAGACTTCGTCTCATCGCTATCTATAAGGAGGTTCATAACTCCATTCCCCCACCCATCCAGTTGCAGAGTAACCATAGTAGGACCACTAGAATAGACGTAATCAAGGCACCCACCCACATAATTGTTCCCACTCCTTTTAGTAAGAGATGTCATCAATACTCGATGTACTCAAGAACTGCTCGTGAATGGAATTTCCTCCACGAAACATACGGCAGCACATGATGTTTGACTCTTTGAAATCTAGCCTAGCCAACGTTTATCTTCGAAATCTAGTATCTAAGGCTCACTCTAAAATCTAGGCAACTCCCTTCCACACTGACCTGTGCGTGATAACCGATTTTGGGACTAGGGTATTTTTCGGTGTTTGCCACAGTATGAAGCAGAAGCAGAAGTGTGTTTGTGACGTTTTACTTGCTTGGAACTCGGAACTGCTGTGATGTTAGTTAACTTGGTTGCTTAACAAGCCAATGTCAGGTGTGCATAGAACTATTGCACTACGTACTTTACGTACGGGAAGGGGGGGGGGGTGTACGCTTTCACACTTACTCACGTACATTGTGTATGGAACGGCCCATGATGGAAATAGCTAACCACGTCGCTCAAACACACTCGTCTTTTTTTTGCTATGGACCAGGCTGGCCGGTCTATGTTCTACCCCCCCCTCGCGCACTTGAAGGGAAGTAGTAGTGCATTGCTGTCTTTAGTAATGCATTTAGGGCCATATATCATTTATCAAATGAATAGGAAATAGCACCCGAAAGTCCCAAAGTAACGCCGAAATGGAATCTGGGGGTGGGGGGGAACAGTTTTTTTTTTTTTTTTTGAAAATAGCACCGAAATTGAAAAAAAAGTGTCTCGGACTCTGGAGTTATAGTCAATGTGGGTGGAGTGGAGCAACACTAGCCTAGGATACCTAGGCCTGGTTCTCACGTACACTTTGCTCCCTGAACTAGGCCTAGGCTATTGCAAACCCAAAAGTTTTTCCCGCGTTATTACTGTGGAGAGTAAGGACGTCTGCGTACGTTTCTGCAATGATTGTTGTATGTGCGTATGATTGTAACCATAGCTATGTAAATGTCACAATTGAAACAGCAGTGCGTGCTATACAGCATACTGTTACAATAGTGTGAACGCCTAGTAACAAGATTTAGAATGTTTTTAAGAAACAAAACAGGATCGTTTGTATAAATCCAAAATTTTTGGTGTCTCTTTTTGGAGACTGAGTGCTAGTATCCTTAAAATGATGGGTTTTTTTAAAAACCAATAAATGACCCACAGAGGTCAATTACTAGGGAGTATATGTGAATTTGAGAAAGAGAACAGATTGAGACCATTCAAAATTTTTGATGGTGCGGTAGCCAATTTTGACAATGGGTATATTGCGACCTAGGCTCCTATTTCATTAAAGTTAGGAATATCCTAAAATCAAAGTTCCTAAACTGCTTAGGAATGATTCGTCCGGAATCATTCCTTTCTTCAAATATTTAGGGATAAAATCAAAAGTGACATTTGTTTTTATATGTGAATTTTTCGACAGATCAATTAAGAACATTTCTAAATCTACCAAAGATCATTCCTAAACCTAGGAACAACTTCAGCATGAAGATAGGAATGAATTCTTCCTAAGTCCAAGATAGGAATATTTCTAACTTTTATGAAATAGAGCCCGGCCCCTGGTATGGGAATCCCCATACTAGGTCAGCAGACTGCGGACTAGAGTAACACACGTCTGCCGGGCGGCCAGATCAAAGGTAGTTCTCACGTACACTTTGCTCCCTGAACTAGGTCAGCAGACTGCGGACTAGATCAAAGGTGGCCTGCATGATTCACACGGTCTATTTGTGACGTCATTTGTTTGGAACTTGGCGCTGCTTACAGTATAATGTACACTGTTATGGAACGCGAATTACGCAAAGTTCGTCAATAACGGCGTAATCGTTAGTAACAGTGGCGTACATTGAGTTAATAACGGCGTGATTTTCAACAACAGCGTGGTAAATGTTGGTAATAACGGCCTGATTTTAAGAAACAACGTGGTTAATATCGGCAGCAATGCTGTAACTTTATGTAACAATGCGGAAAAAGTAGTTAACAGCGGCGTGTTACGAAGTGGCCTCGTACAGCAAGAGGTTATCAACGGCGTAATCCAATAGCGAGCTAAATGTCTTTAACGACCTTTCCGCGTTCAACGGGCTGATTGTAAGTAACCATGTAATATGAGGTAACAACGTGAAAGCAGTCAATGGCGCTGTTTCAGTCAACGCAAATGCAATTAACGACGATGTAAATGGGAGCAACAACACGATTGGTAGTAGGCTAAGTCAATGAGCCTATGCAGGGAGCTAGAAGACAGCTCCATGCTCAATGTTCATGGAGCTGGAAACAGCTACATGCTCATATGTTTCATGGCGCTTGAACTTAAGCTGTTGGAAGAGTGGATGTTTTTTTATCGCAGTGCATTTGAGGATTTTATTGAAGCTTTTACAAAGTCATGTACAGATAGAAGGCTTATCAGACTCAAGAGCTAGAGGTATGCACGAAAAATTTTGCTTGAAGAATAAATACAGCATGGCCTAACGAGATCCGTTTGGGATCGGGTAAAGGATCAAAATAATGCCCCCCTCCGATCAGTGGCGTCACCAGACTTTTTTATTCTGGGGGAGCACAAGGTGGCACAATAGTTCGACGAGGGGGAACAACTAGATAGTGGCCGGATGCAGTATGTTGTGTGATCGCCGGCCTGGGGGAGGGGTGTAAGGGGAGGGTGTGTACCCCTCCCCTTTACATTTTTTTTTTGCTTTTTTAAAGAGCCTAGATGCAAAATGGTGCGAGATTGTAGCCTTGGAGGTTTAGTTATGGTGGTTTATTGGGGAAAATTTTTTATCCTTCAGTGGAAATGCCTTTTCATTGGAAATGGGTTTTTTTGGGGGGGGGGGCTTGATGAGAGGGAGTGGTTAAAGGGTGTTTTCTTCCCCCTTGAGACATTTGTATGCACGTAAGATTGCTAAGAACAACAGTAAAATGGTGATACTGTACAGTACTATAACTTTTTAGCAAACTTTTTCATGTTTTGTGTGTGCGCGCGCGCGTGTGTGTGTGTGGGGGGGGGGGGGTAAATTGGAACTAAAATTACTTACTTGCATTTTCCATGAACTAATTTCACGTGCGGAAAATCCATATGCAATTAATTGTTGAAGTAACATTTTCGTTTTTTTGCCTGATACTTAGGCCATGTTTTTAGTCGAATTACCCTAACTTTGGCAGGGTCTTTTTTAAGAATTTTTTAGGTGGGCATTCAGCAAAAGGGACCAACTCAGGCGCGTGTCCAGGATTTTCAGTAGCTGACAGGGGTCTGGACTGAGGGGGAAGCCCTTTCGCCCGAAGGTGCCCGCGCACGGCGGGGGGGGGGGGTCCAGGCACTGGCGTAGGCAGGATTTTTGCATGGGGGATAACTGCAGGACCTGATCGCCGGCCTATAGGGGAGGGGGCTCTCTGAGAAATGTTTGTTGATTTAAGGTAGCTTAGATGCAAAATGGGGATGTTTCTGAACTGATCATATGTGACTGGAAATGTTTATAATTTACTGGATACTAATTTTTTTTCGGTGTGTTTTCAAATGGCCGTATTGTGAAAGGGGCCTAGAGGAGGAGAGAGTGTCCCCCCTCCCCCTGAGAGAAATTTTTGAACATTTTTAAGCCACCCTCAGATGCAATCTGGTGCAATATTTAGCATAATTTGAAGTCACTTTTTTCCCATTACAAGAATTAAAGGTAAAAAAGTTCGGCGCGACGCAGGGATCGAGGTGTCTGGACCCCCCCTGGACACGTGCCTGCAACTTATACAGAATGCGACCATTAGTCGGCGCATACATGACAAAGAAGAAAAAAAGATTGCCAGAAACGGGACTTCCAATGGATTATAAGAAAATTCATACATTATTATAGCCTATTTTATTTAGTCACTGAGTGAGGTCATTTTATAGTACCCCCTTCCCTCCCCGTCCGCCCTTAACATTAGGCCAGTGACTTCCACCAGTGATAACACCCAACCAGGATTTTGAACTGGGGAGCTAAGAATTGTTGGGAAGAACATCTAAGCGGAGGGCCACCATTGGTTGGCGCGGAGCGTTCAGGAAAATTAGTTTGGATAAAATTCCCCCCCCACCCCCAACCCCCAGATTACTGGAATCGCCCTCCTCAGGCTCTGATATTAAGCTCCTAGGAACGGTTATTTTCAGTATTTCTAGAATGGAAAACCAATCTTATTAAAACTGTTGGCAGATTGTCAAAATATGGTGATGTCTGCCCCTCAATATACAAAGTATGGTAAAATTTTTACAATTTTCTGACTGTTATGGTACCAGTACGTTATAGTAAAGAGCAATTTGCCACACTTCCTTACCCTGTGGCATAAATATAAGGCTACAATATTTCAGCTTACTAAAAAATAAGAGCTCGTTGGAACCCCCTCCCCTCCTTCCCTTTGGTACGCTACTGGTTTCAAGAATTCCAGAAAAAGGGACCAAAGGGTGGTGGTGTTAAATGAGCCTGACTAGGGGGGCCGTGCAGGGGACTGGGGGGCCACGACCCCAGTATGTATGTTAAACAAGGCCCTGTATGGAACCACTGGCTACCGGCACTTCGTTACTGTTCAATTGGCTACAGTGCATGTGTGATCACAACAGAAAAAACGTAATTGGTGCTCTTGACCTTGAAAATTTCTGTGATTGCAGGTAACGAAAAGCGTCTGTTTGCCTACGTACCGTTGTGCATGGGGCGTTAACGGACCATTATATCAGCCCAGTGTGTAACTAGTCACTCAATTTTGCAGTCGATAGAGTTCGAGTCATTTACTACCTTTCAATGTGACCTGAGTCGCCGAGTCGAATTTTTCCAATGTCAGTGACTCGAGTCATTGTATTTATTTCAATGAGTAACAATTATGATATGACAACTACAAATTGCCAGAGGTCATTTCCCTTTTGAAAATTAGCGACTCGAGTCATGAATGACTACGTTACAACACTGTCTCTCACCAGCCTCCATCTGAAGTTTGCGAAAGGTCATAGTAGGGCTTACACCATCGAGCACCATTTAACACAATATTAATATTTTTTTGCAACATTAATTTTTAATGTTTTGGGAAATTGTTGTCAAAATTAGGGACATTTTTATAAATCGGGGAACAAGCTCGTGATACACTTCTGCCTATATGTAAGATATAAATTTCGCCCTTTCGAGGCACGCAGGGAGAAAGAAGACCAGACGCGCCACTTTTTAATCGGAGCACGAAAGCTGGAATCGTCGGGGACTGTCCCGAAAAATCGGAGACGTCTGCGTCACCCTCCACATTACCGTAGCTGCGCCAATGCCACTAACTAAAATTATATGAAGTTCATTGCGACTGAGAGAAACGAGATGTTAAAAAACCCCACTTATTATGTATTAGCCTATTCTTCTATAGTCTATGCTACTGCAAGATATTGTAGGGCGCAGCCCCTGCACCCCGACGGATAGCCCACATCTGAGCACACAGTCGTCGCAGTTTACCATCTAGACCGTTGAATGTGCCGCTCAACTCCCAAATGGCTCCTGTCGGCGCCCTTAAATTTTAGCGTTTTTACCGTATTTGACCGGCATAGGTAGCCTAGATTATATACTTCTGACATACAATTCCCATGCTCTTTTTTTTTTCCTCAATGACGATATATATCGGAGATAGCGTGTCTTTTTTTTTTTTCCTTCTGTTCCCCCCCCCCCCTTTTCTCCCCCCCTTTTTTTCCCCTTTTTTTTTTCCCCCCCCCTTTCTTTTTCCTTTCCCCTTTTCCCCTTTCTTTTTTACCCTCCCCTTCCCCCCTTTTTTTTTTTTTTTCCCCCCCTCCCCCTTTTTTCCCTTTCATTTTTTTTTTTTTTCCCCCCCTCTTTTCCCCCCTGCTCCCCCTCCCCCCTCCCCCTTTCCCATAGCGCATACCATACTAATACCCAACTGGCAGCATGCCGAACGAGCCCACGCAAGAATATTGCATGCTTTGCAACCAAATTGTCTCAGGCTCTTGTCTTATTTTGAAGCGCCCCTACAGGTCATTCTCTCAGGGGTCTGAAAAGCTAGCCTACGTCCCCTGCCGCACCCAGCCTAAGCAATAAGCTCTTACTCCCGCGAATGAACAGTATCAGTTTACTTCACACCCTTTCAGTTTGAGACCAAACACCATGCGCCTAAACGTTTTGCCGCCATATGGCATATGCTTCTTTGTTTCTTTACCGATGGACTATTGCGACTCTTGAGTTTCGCAATTTCCCCCTAGGGAACATACTTCGGACCCTTCACTCATCTATCAGCGTTCTTTCATTTGCTTGGGACCTCAGTATCTCTGGATCTTGAAAAAATCGTTGCACTAGTGATTCCAGTCATTTCGAATTTACTTTACGGAGCCTTTTTATCTTTTTCATCCTGTCAAGCACATTGGTCCGGCCGATACGAGTTCATTCCGACTGCCTCCACAACAGCCGTGTGCTTTCAAATATCGCCCAATACGGTAAGAACGGCGCCATTGAAGTTTGCGTTGACTTGATGCGAATCGTGTTGTTGCCTTCCGTTTACATCGCCGTTTGATTTTTTGAATTTGTCCTTGACTGCAACAGGCGCCAATTATAAACTGCCCTTATTCACGTTGTTAACTGCTTTCAACGTGCATTTACTTACAATCAGCCTGGTTGAACGCGAAAAGGTTCGCTTAACGACAATCCTAGCTCGCATATTGAAAAGAGATTACGCCGTTGCATTACTGCGTATCACGCCGCATGTTAACAATCATCGTACCGCTGTTTTACCTAAAGTTACGCTCGTCTTTCCACTTACCACATACATGACCACGCTTGCTTTCGTTAAAAATCAGGGCCGTTTTTTACCAACAATTACCACGCTGTTGTTGATTAATCACGACCCGTTTATTAAACTTCAATGTATGCCGCATGTTGACTAACAGATTACGCCGTTATTGATGATACTTTGCGTAATTCGCGTTCCAATACACTGTATCTCAGTTGTACTAATAGCAGCGACCAGTCCGCTCACCACACCCATACCGACTAGACTGTACTTGCGTAGCGTGCCCATTGCGTGTGCGCTGTGTGAATTGAACTTGCGCCCCTGCCGATGCACACGTACGTAACGTCGTTGTTGCCAGCCAAGAGAAGAATACTGAAGGCCCCTACAATCTTGGACTAAAAAACTGTTGGCTGGACGCCCCTATTGTCAACTATCTGGATATTGAGGTCTCCGTTTATCAGGTTTGCATTGAAGCCCCCGCTCCCCCACTTCACCAACGCTTGCGCAGATTGAGGAATGGACTGTATTGCCGTGAAAATGGTCAACTTTGTGAAGGGGAGCGGGGGTCTGTCCCAAACGAGTTTTGCTCCAAGATTGTCTGAGTTTTAAGTGAGGCGATTTACGAGAACAAATTCAATAGAAAACTGCCCGTTAATTTTCCGACGCCAAGCTGTATTCCAGTACACTTTTTCGGAGGGCTTCAAGGCCTGAGGCATTTTAAGCCCAAATGAAAAGTATAATTTACAAAATTGTTTTAATGATGTGTTTTGTTTATTTGTTTATACTGATTTATTGTGGTTGGGAACGAGATCATAATGGATAGACTGGTTCTTCAGGTATTCGAACAGGGAATGCCAGGCAGAAATGTTGTACGTTCCGTAAAGATGTCTATGGCAGCCATATTGACGTTGCATTTTTTAGCAAATTAACAAGGAGGATGCACAACTCACTTCTTACAGTTGCTAAGAACGACCAAACGAAACAATTCCTTCATGGATAGAATCGGAAGAGTCTCACTGCTTATTGCAAAATCTAGTGGTAAGAAGGCTAAGATTTTAACTGAAACAAGGGCGCCACGATCTACCATGGAAATGTTATTCTTAAAAGCAGAACTGCAAGCCCAAGCTTTTTTTTATAACAGATGGTACGACCTCGTTGATTAGCGGCTGGTTAGTTAGACATCATTTTGAAGCGGACAATTTGACGCCTTATGACAACATTTTTTTCATGTTACATGAACGCTGATGACAGTAATCTCATATATGCCTCTCTTTTAGACCGACTCAATTTCGTTTACATTTTGCTTTCAAAATTTGCCTCTCAAAAACAAACGGTACACCCCCCCCCCACCCCCCCCCCCCCCCACCCCCCCCCCCCCCCCCCCCCCAACCCCCCCCGCCCCCCCCCCCCCCCCTTTGGGTTAACTTAGCCTTCACCCCCCGGTCTCCGTCAATATTAGCCATGTATTGCATGGTTTTCTGCATAGTTTCAGCCTACTCAAATGAAAGTTACTGCGTTGTAAAGGTGAAATGAATATACATTCAAGCTACCTTTCAATCTATTTACTGGTAAATTTACTTTTAATGTAAAGTACCCACCACACCCCCCAATCCCCCCCCCAAAGAAACAACCTAAAAAAAACCCAAAAAACCCAAACACAACCCCCCCCCGTATTAATAAATAGGCGAGGATACAACTACGTACTTCATGCTGAATGTTCTTTCTATTTGGTACACTGTTAAGACACAGTGTGAGCCCAGAATAGCGTGACTATTAGAAAATGTCTTCCTGATTTTTTCTTTTTTTACTGAACGAGAGGACGCTTTGACACTTATTAAGCTTACCTCATTACAACGCTTTTAGCTTCAATCAGTATTCATATAACAAGAAACTTTCAATATTGGAACTCAGAATATGACCTGATTATTCTCTGTTAACTGCTTCTCTAGATACCTAAAGAAAAGACACCTACCCTTTTGCGAATCAACGCAACGACCAAAGAAACACTTTCTTACTCGTGTGGCCCGCGAGCAGTTTTACTAAACTTCTCGAATTTCTCAGACAATCTTGGAACAAAAACTGTTGGGGACGCTTTTGTTCACTATTCTTGATGTCTCCGTGTATCAGGTTTACATGGAAGGCCCCCGCCTCCCCCTTCCAAAGTTGCCAGCAGAGAGCACATGGGGACTGTATGCCTTTTTGCTGCAAAATCGGTTCAACTTTGTGAAGGGAAGCGGGGTGTGCTCCCCAACGAGTTTTGTCCAAGATTGTAAGCGTAGGCCCTAGCTTCTTCAAGAAGAGTAAGGTGAGAAACAGAGTTACAGACAGCCAAAATTCCGTGATGAGCCCACAGCTGCTCACAAACTTGGTGTAAAAGTTTTCTTAACCAGGCGTGTATTTCAACTAAGCCTAGAGGCCTACCTAGCTTGTTAGCGTTTATTTACAGTACTAATAAGTTAGCCGTAAACTGAAGCCTTAGGCCTAAGTTAGGCCTAGGCCTAAACATCAGTTCCACGTAGCGCGGTACTTAGTATGCTTCATTACTGGGACAGAGCTGGATCATTTTACTACGGTCGAGGACACGCGTATAGTTTTACTTTTTATTGGCGCCAAGAACCTAGTCATGCCTTGACACGCGTGATCGCAGTCTCACTCAAGGCTGGGTTTTTATTAGACCCTCCTCCATAAAATAGAGTGTGGTCAAGTTTTGAGCCAATGAGAAGCTTAGATAAGTGTGCATCTTGATCACATGTCATTGTGTGGCTTTATGGTGGGGTTTGTTTGAACCGCCCCCAAACCTCCACCCCTGCCAGCAGGTTGAAAACTGTAATTTTGAGCTGTCAGGAAAACGGGACAGTGATTAAATGTATAACGGATCATTTACCTTTTTGCTTTCAGTGTTTACTGACCAAATGTTAAAACTAAAAAAATTGTTCTTTTGAACATCTTGACCTTTGACCTCTGACCTTAGACCTATCATGCTGAGGGGGGGGAGGGGGGGGGGGGGGGTTACGCTGTGTGATGAGGCACAAATTCCAAGGACTTGTGGCCCACCCTCCACACCAAGCCTTTGGGGTCAGCTAGTACCCCTTCAGTTTGATGTTGAGCGCACGGCACACTTTTGAACCCCAAAATTTGTCGCTTGAACTACTTCTGACCTCGTGAACCTATTTGACCTCAGCATGAGCAGAGTGTCAAGTTGCTGCCAAGAGCGCGAATTCAATACTGAAAAGGGGCTTATGTTAAGCAAAATCAGAGGCCATTTACCGATTGCATTCAGGCTATTTATTAGCCAGATTTGGAAAAATCTGAGCTTATTTTGACCTTTTTCTTGATGGGTTGACCTTTGACCTTTGACCCTATCATGCTTCGAGGGATATGTCAGGCACAAGTTCCAAGGTACTATGCACCCGCACCACCAAGTTGGGCCTCAATCTTGTTCTTATGTTTGAGGAGGAGTTCGCGACACAACTTTGACCTTTGACCTGTGAATCGTCATTTGACCATCAGAGCCTTTGACCCAAATTTTAGGAATTATTTGGTCCCTCATGACCAGGATAAACAGGACCTTCACCACTCCATTTTGCCCCACCCTTGAGCTAGCGGTCATAAAGCCCCAAATTATCCCTACCATGCAATTTTCCATGGTTATGGTTGCTCCCGGG
>JAIZAY010001236.1:0-18330 GCA_029531755.1 Holothuria leucospilota | reverse complement strand
TTTTTTCTCGGGGAAAAAAATTAAAACCCGGGGGACAAGGTAGAAAATCCCCGTGGCAACCCCTTCCCCCTTTTTTTTTAATTTCCCCCAAATTTTGAGTAGGAAACATTCGGGGGGCAAATTGTTACAGGGGGTTGGGGGAAACTCCAGGGGGGGGTTTGGAAAAAATTTTTAAAGAGAAGTAAAAAATAATTTGAAAAAAATTCGTCCTTGAAAATAAAGCCCGGAAAAACTTTGGGTTATGGACCCCTTTAAAAATTTTTTCCCCCGGTTGTTTTCCCCCCAGTCCCGCGATACCAGCCTAAATTTCCCAAAGGGGGAAATGTTAAAAACCGGGGGAAATTCCCCCCCCCCTTTTTTTTAAATGTCCCATTTTTTTTTTCCCCCAGAAATTTTTTTTCCCCTTTTTTTTGGGTAAACCCCAAATTTTTAAAAAAGGGAATTTTAAAATTAATAATTTATTTTCCCCTTTTTATGTCAAAGAAAAGTAATAAAGTTAAAATAAACCCGCCTTTTTTTTAAAATTTTAAAAAAAACCCCCCTTTTTAAACATAACAATTTTTAAAAAAATTTTTTCCCCAAAATTGGGGACAAAAGAAACCCCAACCCCTTTGGTTAAAAAACACCCATTTTTAAAATGTAAAGGGGGGGGGGGCCGGGCACTTTGTTTCTGCTTGGGATTTTTTTTTGGTGAAAAAAATTAAATTTTATTCTCTTTACAAAATCAAAAAAAACCTAAAATAAAAAAAAAAATTTTTTTTTAAATAAAACCCCAGTTTTTTAAAAAAAAAAATTTTTTTTTTTTCCTATTTTTGGGGTTTTTTGGGTTTTTTAACAATTGTTCAAAAACCGAAAAATTTAAATTTTTTTAAAAAAATTTAAAAAAAAATTTTTAAAAATTTACTTTTTTTTAAGGTTTAAAAATTTTTTTAAAAAAAAAGCTTCTTAAAAAGGGGGTTTTTCAATTTTAAATTTCCGTTTGAATCAATATTGAAAAAAAATTAAAAGGGCTTATCTTTTGTTTGAACCTTTTGGGAGTCAAGGAAAATTGTTCCAAAAAACCCCAAGAAAAAAACAAAAAAATTTTAAAGGGTTTGTGGGAAATCCTTATAAAGTGGAAAAAGTTTTTTTCTCGGGGTTTTTTTTAAATTTTTTTTTTTTTTTAAATTTTCATAAATCCTTTTTTGAAAAAAATTTTGATTTAAAAAAAAAGGTTTAAATGTTTTTCTGCCTTAATTTTAAATTTTTCCCCCGGGGATTTACCCCGTTTTTAGGGATTTTCCAAAAATTAAACATTGTTTGGGAAATTAAACCCCCCCAAAATTTTAAAAATTGAAAAAAATTTTTTAAAAAATTTTAAACGGTTTTTTTTTTGGGGGTTTAAAAAATAAAAAGTAAAATGACCCATTGCCACTTCCTTCTCCACAGGGGAACCTATTCTTGGGATGTCTGTAACCCCAACAAGGGGCGCGGGGGGGGGGGCATGTTTGTGATGCGTGCCCTTTGTGGCCATAAAAGTTGTTTCTTTTAATCTGATGATCAGATTTGAGTACTGAGTTGATAATTGGGAATTATACTTGGATCAATCTAATTAATCCCTTACAAAAATTCCCAGCACATTCCTGTAAAATCCTGTAGGAAATGCTCTTTTCCTGTATGAAGTAAGCCATTTCCAGTAGGAATCATTAAATTCCCTGTAGGATTTCAAATTTCCTAACGTAGGAATTTGCTATTTCCTACATAGGAAAAGGGACCAGTTTCCTGTGGGAATTGCCCATTTCAAATGTAAGGAATTATTGAATTCCTACAGGAATTTCAACTTTCCTACATAGGAACTTGCCCATCTTTCCGATGTAGGAAATTAACCAACATACTGCTCTAACTTCATGCAGTGGGGGCATGAGGGAGTCTATTGTGATGGCAGTAAAAGCCAATTTTGTCACAACAAAGGACCTTTGGAAATGCTTCTTCTGTAGGTTGGGCAGTATCGTGGTGGAAAGCCATGGACTTTGACTTATAGTATGTGTGTACTTAAGCAGTGTGGCATATTTGCATCAGTGTACTAACAGACTGTTCCATGGCAGTAGCAGTACCGTGCGGTTACTCTGTACTTGTATTGAAGGAAGGTTGTTCATTGGACACTCGTGTTTATAATCTGGAGATATATTTTGTGAAGAACAGTTGTAGGGATTGTGCAGTATCCAAAGTGTCAGGAACCATTTGATTCTCTATTTTGTTTCATTTGGATAGTTCTTCAAAACTGTGGTAGACTCTGACATATATACTAACGGAGCTCTAATTTTCTTTGGACTAAATTTCTGTTGAAACTTGGACCATGCTCTTACAACATTGTCAGGTTTGTTAATATTTAAGCTGCATAACAAGTGAATGCCACATGCAGGCAGCTGTCCTGATGTGCTAACTAATACGTTATAAAGGGATATGTTCATCTTTTCTCATCAAAGTGGATAAGATCGTAGTGCTGTTATATTTTTTAACGAAGCAGCTAACAACCTTAAAAATCGGCAATTAAGCATGCAGACATTCTGTATCTTCTACTTAATTAAATGGAGTTCTTTCACAGCCCTATCACTTGCTGTAGTCAAAGGATGAGTGAACCCTCTTTCGTGCTTTGACTTTCCGTAACAGGCCATGGCAACCTATATGCCACAGGTTCCCAAAAGTCAGTATGCCATTCCCATTTTATAGAGGATGAATGATAAAAAAGGAAGTCCCCTCAATAAGTGGAAGGTTTCGCAATATGGGAAGCAATTTTCCTACATGGTAAAGTCCTCTATCCTATGTGGGTAACCATTTCCTACATGAAAACTAGTTCCTACAGGAACATGCCCCAAAATCCTACAACAAATCCCACATACTGATTTCCTTAGGAAAATTATGTTGGGAATTTTTTGGTAAGGGATAATATGAATAACAAGATTAAAAATTTGGATAATCATCAGACCACAACGAACATGTTTAATTAATTGGTGCAATAGTCTTTCCTGTTTTGTAACGGTAATTGTAAAAAAAATCAAAAAACCCTGTAGTTGAAGAAACTGCTTGAAAATATGTTAATTCTTTATACGATAACAGAAAGTCTTCCCTGGGTTTAACAACTGCTCTTGTTAATCCTGCCGTGTTCTATAGTCTTGAGAATGGTTAACTTGTCTAAAAATAGTCTTGAATGTCTGGTAATGGTGAGATCATTGTTTACTTGTAGATTGTTTATTTGCAGCCTACTTTATCTTAGCAAACTTTCCTGCCATGGTCAGATATCTAAAATGTTTGATGTCCAGAAAGCCCATCTCTACAAACACCATTTTAGCAGTATATTTAAAAAAGGTCAGTCAGTGACATGATGAGTAACATCATTGGTCCGTGTTTGTGGAAGTATATGCTGTGACATCTATTTGTGTAAACTGATATTTGTTGACATGGAATACAGATTGGGTGTTCATATATTGGTGATTCATTTTCCTTTTTTCAAAAGCATACAATGCGTTGGTTTGCTAGTCCAGTAGAAACTTTTTTGTTTTTTTTTTGGGGCAATCATTACATTTGTAAGATTGGATTTTTACCTGATTTGCAGTTCATTATTATTTCTTTTTACCAGGGCATCATGACAACCCGCCAGTATTTACTGAATATTCAGTATATTTTTCAATTCCTAAAATGGCTATAAATTAGAGGTAAGGTAAACTCAAAAAGCACTGCTGCAATGGTTGGCATGATTTGACTTTGTTGCCAAAACACTTGTAATAAAAAAAATGGTCACACGTGAGATGCAAGACAGGCTATCACTTTACAAACCAAAGTATTTTAACCTACTGGTAGACGGATTATCTGTATTTCACCACAGTATCTGCCGTTATTCTGCTGTTGTAACTCTTTTTGCAAAACCAACTTTATATTTCCTTGTCATGAAACCATCTTTGTTAGGATCGTCTCATAACTCTTGACCTATTTCTGTCATCTCTGTCCCATATACTTATCAATGTAACCAGAACGTTTTATTAACGATGCAAATCTTATTATAGTATAATTCTGACTCTTCCTTACCTTTACCCAAAAGATTTCGTTGGACAGTGAATGCCACTGATGAAAGATTCGTCATTCACTGGTCAAGTGGATTATACCATATCTGTCAGGCAAGTCGAGATTCATCTACATCCATAATGAAGGATATTAGAACAGCGGCAACTTAGTGCCGGGATGATTTTGCAAACTACACGCTGGTGAATATCCGTGCTCGTGATCGTGGTACCCCACCAAGAATTGATAACTGCACGTTTTTATTAATTTGCTGGACATCAAGGATAACCTCCCACCTTTGAACCAATGTCTATGAAGAGGAAGGTTGATGAGGGTAATGCTAAGTAGTACTGGACAGTATTATCAGTATCAGGCTTTACGCTCATTTATGATACTGTATTTCAGATGACAATGTTGACTTATGCAGATGTTAAACCTTGAACGGAGACAATTTCTCCCCCCCCCCCCCCCGACATTTCCCACCAAACAATTTCCCCAAACGCGCTTCACGCACACCTATGACAGTTTATCTCTCAGAACACAACTTCCCTCTGCAGAACAATTTTTGAATAATGACACTATTTCACCATTACTGGTTATGATGCAACCTTCTGATAACTCAAGAATCCTTGTCGTGTGCCTGCTGGTCAGGTTTGCTGACTTAGTTTATTAGAGCAATGGATTCATCCTCTGGGCACACACTAGATGTCCTCCGTACAGATATCTTTTCTCATGCACTCGAAAAGGTTGTGCATGGTGCGTGTCTATCTCAGTACAATGGGTCCTTAGAAAACCAACTCGCAAAGCCAAGTAGTGTCTACTGGTTGATTAAGAGAGTTGTGGTCAATAGTGTCTTGGAAGCTTGTTTTGCTCAAGAGATTTTGAAGTACAGATCACTATGGGTACATGTGGAAAGAGCTGCAGATGAGTGCTCACATAACGGCCAATGGTCCCTAACAAGGCATGGTGTTCCGAATTGGAATTGTCCCAGTGGAAATTGGGTCCACCTGGGAACTGTGTAAGACAGATAGTCCCACAAAACTAGATAAAGAAAGATAGATTATGTTTGCACAACTGTAGGATGGATTGTACACTGTACTAGCTTACAGTTCATTGACCCCTACACCAGTTCGTAAGAACTAGTTTTAAAATACCAAAACACAAACAGTTTTTTGGGAAGTGGGTTTTGGTTGATGAAGCATTGATTCACCATCCATCATTACACCTATGTCACAGTTCAAAGTTAGAATGCAGTCACCCCAATAAAGAATTGTATAGTAGACTATCCTATTTCCTGAATGGCTCTTGAGAATCATGTGAGAGTATTTTTCTCACTCAATTGTAAACTTTACAAGCAGCAACTGCTTGGTTTACCTTGAATATGAAATACTTATGTCCTAAAATATTATGAAAGATACTTGGAAGAGAAATAAGAAGAAATTTGTAACATTTAGCTATTGTTTCAAAATAAGTTTGGGGAGACTGCTTTTGACCTTTGAACTGTGACATAGGTGTAATGATGGATGTGAATCAATGCTTCACAACCAACCTCACTCCTCCCAAAAACTGTTTGTGTTTGGTATTTTAAACTAGTATACGAACTGGTGTAGGGGTCAATGAACTGTAAGCTAGTACAGTGTACAATATCCTACAGTCTGTGCAAACATAATTATCTTTCTTTATCTAGTTTTGTGTGGACTTATCTGTTTACACAGTTCCCAGACAATTTTCCACTGGACAATTCCAATTCTGGACAACCATGTTGTTAGAGGACCCATTGGCCGTATGTTGCACCTCATCTGCAGCTCTTTCCACATGTACCCATAGTTGTTATCTGTACTTCAATCTCTTGAGCAAACAAGCTTCCAAGACACTATTGACCACAACTCTCTTATCAACCAGTAGAACTACTTGGCTTGCGAGGTTTTCTACAGAGACTATTGTCTGAGATTAGACACGCACCACTGCACAACCTTTTCAGTGCAGAAAAGAGGGGACAGCTAGGTGTGCGAGGATGAATCATGCTCTAATAAACTAAGTCAGAAACCTGCCCAGACAGGCACACGACAAGATTTTGAGTTCTCAGAAGGTGCATCATAACAGTAATGGTGAAATTAGTGTCATTATTCAAAATTTTTCTGCAGAGGGAAGTTGTCTGAGAGATAACTGTCATAGGTGAAAGCGGTTTGGGGAAATTGTTTTGGTGGGAAATGTCGGGGGGGGGGGGGGGAGAAATTTGTCCGGTCAAGGTTTATACATCTGCATAAGTCAACATTGTCATCTGAAATACAGTATCATAAATGAGTAAAGCCTGATACTGATAATACTGGTCCAGTACTACTTAGCATACCCTCATCAACCTCCTCTTCATAGACATCTGGTTCAAAGGTGGGAGGTTTATCATTGATGTCCAGCAAAGTAATGACAACTGTGCAGTTATCAATTCTTTGTGGGGTACCACGATCACGAGCACGAATCACCAGCGTGTAGTTTGCAAACTCATCCCGGTCTAAGTTGCCAGATGTTCTAATTATTCCTTCATTATTGATGTAGAATGAATCTCGACTGCCTGACAATATGGTATAATCCACTTGACCATTGAATGACGAATCTTCATCAGTGGCATTCACTTGTCCAACGAAATCTTTTGGGTAAAGGAAGGGGAAGAGTCAGAATTATATCATAATAAGATTTGCATGTTTAATAAAAGTTCTGTTACATTGATAAGTATATGGGGACAGAGATGACAGAACAGTCAAGAGTTATGAGACTACTCCTAAACAAAGATGGTTTCATGACAAGGAAATATAAAGTTGTTTTGCAAAAAGAGGTACAACAGCAGAATAACGGCAGATACTGATGGTGAAATACAGATAATCAGTCTACCAGTAGTAAAATATCTTTGGTTTGTAAGTGATAGCCTGCCTTGTCATCTCACTGTGTGACCATTTTATTACTAAGTGTTTGGCAACAAAGTCAAATCATGCCAACCATTGCAGCAGTGCTTTTTGAGTTTACCTTACCTCTATTTATAGCATTTTCAGGAATTGAAAAATCATACTGATCTTCAGTAAATACTGGCGGGTTGTCATTGATGTCCTGGTAAAAAAGAAATAAAATGAACTGCAAATCAGGTTAAACATCCAATACTTACAAATGTAATGATTGCCAAGTTTCTACTGACTAGCAAACCACAAGCATTGTATGCTTTTGAAAAAAGGAAAATGAATCACCAATATATGAACACCCAATCTGTATTCCATGTCAACAAATATAGTTTACACAAATAGATGTCACAGCATATACTTCCACAAACACTGACCAATGATGTTACTACATCATGTCACTGACTGACTTTTTAAATATACTGCTAAAATGGTGTTTGTAGAGATGGTGCTTTCTGTACATCAACATTTAGATATTCTGACAATGGCCAGGAAAGTTTGCTAGCTAAAGTAGGCTGCAAATAAACAATCTACAAGTAAACAATGATCTCACCATTACCAGACATTCAAGACTATTTCAAGACAAGTTTAACCATTCTCAAGACTATAGAACACGGCAGGATTAACAATGAGCAGTTGTTAACCCAGTGGAAGACTTTCTGTTATCGTATAAAGAACTTACATATTTCAAGCAGTTTCTTCAACTACAGGGTTTTTGATTTTTTTACAATTACCGTTACAACAGGAAAGCCTATTGCACCAATTAATTAACATGTTCTTTTTTGGTCTGATTGATTATCCAAATTTTTAATATTGTTATTCATATTATCCCTTACAAAAATTCCCAACATAATTTCCTACAGGAAATCAGTATGTGGGATTTGTGTAGGATTTTGGGCATGTTCCTGTAGGAAATAGTTTTCCTGTAGGAAATGGTTCCCACATAGGAAATGACTTTCCCATGTAGGAAATTGCTTCCCATATTGGAACCTTCCACTTATTGAGGGGGACTTCTTTTTAGTCATCATCATCTATAAACTGGGAATGAGCATACTGACTTTTGGGAACCTGTGCATATAGGTGCCATGGCTCTGTACGGAAAGTTCAAAGCACAGAAAGAGGTCACTCATCCTTTGACTAAGCAAGTGATAGGCTGAAAGAACTCCATTTAATTAAGTAGAAGATACAGAATGTCTGCATGATTAATTGCCGATTTTTTAAGTTTTTATGCTGCTTCGTTAAAAAATATAACAGCTCTACGATCTTCATCCACTTTGATGAGAAAAGATGAACATATCCCTTTTCTGTATTAGTTAGCACATTCAGACAGCTGCATGCATGCATTCACTTGTTACTGCAGCTTAAAATTAAACATAACCTGACAATGTTGTAAGATGCATGGTCCAAGTTTAACAGAAAATTTAGTCCAAAGAAAATTAGAGCTCCAGTTAGTATATATGTCAGATTCTACCACAGTCTTTGAAGAATATCCAAATGAAACAAAATAGAGAATCAAATGGTTCCATGACACTTTTGGATACTGCACAATCCTAAACTGTTCTTCACAAAATATTTTCTCCAGATTATAAACACTGAGTGTCCAATGCACAACCTTCCTTCACTACAACTACAGAGTAACCTGCACTGTACTGCTACTGCCATGGAGTCTGTTAGTACACTGATGCAATTTGCCACACTGCTTAAGTACACACATACTATAAGTCAAGTCCATGGCTTTCACACAGCATACTGCACCTACAGAAGAAGCATTTCAAAAGTCCTTTGTTGTGACACAATTGGCTTTACTGACCAGTCACAATAGACTTCCCTTCATGCACCCACTGCATGAAGTAGACAGTATGTTGGTAATTTCCTACATAGGAAAGTGGCAAGTTCCTATGTAGGAAAGTTGAAATTCCTGTAGGAATTCAATAATTCCTACATGAAATGGCAAATTCCCACAGGAACTGGTCTTTCCTATGTAGGAAATAGCAAATTCCTACGTAGGAAATTTGAAATTCCTACAGGAATTTAATGATTCCTACTGGAAATGGCTTACTTCCTACAGGAAATGAGCATTTCCTACAGGATTTCTACAGGAATTGTGCTGGGAATTTTTGTAAGGGATTAATTAGATTGATCAAGTATAATTCCCAATTTCTACTCAGTTACTCAAATCTGATCATCAGATTAAAAGAAACAACTTTTATGGCCACAAAGGGCCACTGCATCACAAACATAGCCCCCCCCCCCTCCCCTGCAGACACACATGTGTCTGCTGTGCAGCAGCAGCATACACAATGAACTAGAGGAATCACCTCATGCTGTGAGATAGGAAGTGGACAAGTAGGGTCATGTGACCTGTTTTACGTGTTTAACTAGTTCCATACAAAAATCACGTTTGAATTCAATTTAAACATCTAATTGTGTGTTCACCATGCCTTGTAACCTGTTGTGCCAAGGTTAATTGTCACAAACACTGTTACTGCTTGAATTGGAACACTCCCTACTTATACAGGCAGTAAGCAATCCCTGGGTAATGCTGCACTAAATTAAGAGTCAGTCCAATCATTTAAGCTTCTTTGCTTTACATAGTCAGGTTAAAACATGAAAGCAAAAAAGGAGCTTGCATGATACAATATGATGTAACCAAATATAAGTACTATCCTCAGAGAACAAAACTACCAGCTTTCATGACAGGATGAGCCCACAGAACCTGTGGACATTGCTAATTTGTTTATCTTCCTCATTGGATGCTTATTCAAGCTGAATCAATTTGAGCCTGACTAACCACAAGTCTTCAAACACAGGCAGTGTAGCACTTAAGCTTACTCCCTACAATGACCTTGTTTATTCGAACAGGAAATTAACGGAGGTTGATAAGCTGCTTATTTTTGAAAGCAAGCTTTTGTTATTATGAAAACGATTTTAGTCAAAGGCCTCTGAAAGTAAAGTACAAGTTGTATTTTAAAATCCCTGTTTTGTGCTAGCTTACCTTCGCGTTCTATCATTTACAACTTGTTCGCTGAATTGAACAACTTAGGTTCCAAACACACCTAAACACTAAACAGTAGGCTACTAGAATAACGAGCCATTTTAATTCTACACTAAACAGTAGGCTTCTAGAATAACAAGCCATTTTAATTCTATCCTTCAAGTTGTACGGTCCTTTCCTGTGCTGCATTTATGTAACCGTAGAATCACCCTTTTATGATATGCGTCCGACTATAACCAGATAAGCCTGACAAGACAGAAGACAAGCTGCCAGCGTTCCCATACTTTCGGTCCCGTTTACATCGATATCTAAATGGGTGTTGCCAGCCTAGCACACCAGCATTGTGGCCTGTTGGGCTGCTACGTCCCTAAGTTTTGTGCGGCAAAAGTTGTCATTAAATGTCAACGTATGTAGTGTAAATAGAGTGAAAAAATATAAACCATTATATAAAATAGGCCGGGATTTATTTTAATCTATGATTACAGTTGTTAAGGCAGTCATCTGACATGAAAGGAGTGTTTTGTAAAACTAAGGTTAGTTAAGGCATGGGTAACATTCCTCTATCCTTTATCCCATGGTGGTGTTTCAGCGAAAAACTGGGAGGAAAAGAATAAAATTTACTGAAGGAAAACTTGAAAGTCAATGGGAGCATTGCTAAAAAAGGGTGGGGAGGATATCCCCCGGCTCTCAACATTTCCTCCTGTGTAATATCCAGGCTGGTAGTCAGACAAGGTACGAAAATGGAGGCGAGATGGCCTTCAGGGCTAGGGCAAAATATTTATAAGGGGTGCCAGTATACTAAAACGCATTAAGGCAGCGGTAACTTTATTTAACAGAGCAGGCGACAATGTTTTTTGTTCAAGGGATTCACCCCTTCTACTTGGCTACAGGTTTGGTAATATCTCCTAAACCCCCACCCTGGCTACGTCCTGCCACACCCCCTGCTGCAGTCAAGCTGCCCTCAGAATGATTGACGCATTACTCAAAATTCTCGACCATTGCTAAGAACAGAGGCGGATTGGCCGTTGCCACGGGGATGTTGCAATCACCTTCCAGTCCGCTCGGTTTAGGGTCATTTGTGGTTTCTGAAAAAACAAACCTGTCATGATCACTGCCCCTTTACTCTTTCCAAAGGCTCCCAAAGAGCCAGTCCACCCTTGCATCATAATGACTGTATTGGAGTATGCCTCTGGTAGTATAATCATAATTTCTGAACACATCCAGTCATAATAGCACGACAGGACTTGACCTTGGGGTTCCAGAGATTCATTATACAGTCTTGCAACCATCCCTAATTTTTACACGTTGCAGACCACTTAAAATTTTCAAACCGTTTTACGTAGGACTTACTGCACCTACCTATGTTTGCTATTAGTTCAAATAAAGTAAGATTTACATAAAAGGAAACCAATCTGGGACCAAAAAGCATCGTTGTCAGAAAGTAACGTTAGTTTAGGTAAAAAAATACTGAAAAACACCCCAGACACCTAAACACTTGCGTGAATCCAAATAGCTTTAAAACAATCCTTAATCATCCAAACCCATTCAATGTGTATGCTTTGGAATAATAATGTCTCACTCTTTTGACTTGAGACTGGCTGTTTCACCTGAGCGAGTGAATGGTGACTTTGTTGCCAGATAAAAACATTTTGCTTGCTACTACTTGCATAATTGAGTTCTATCAGATTTAAATGTTAGCATCAGGCACGTAGCCAGACTCTTCGGCCCGGGGGGGGGGGGGGGGGGCAAAATGAAAGTGTCAGTCCCGATTTCATGATTTTCCAAACTAATTGTAGAAGTGGGTCTCTCCCACCCACCGTTTGCTTTGGGTCCAGTTTTACTCCCCCCCCCCCTCCTCCTCTGGCCAAGTCCGGATGCTCTGGAATTGTAAAGAATGGGGGCATGAGAATACGATATCGACTTGATATGCAAATAGTTCGCGAACTGATAAAGTCACGTTGATCACAATTTAACTATTTTTCATAACACGAAAGAAATGATGATCTATTTGATGATGCCGGAGTGCCTTGTCAGTGGTAAACTGGACATAAGATTGAGGAATTTTTCCAGAGGAATCCATAACCTTTCCTGAAAGGAACCTTTGAGACATTATCCAAGTAAAGCGCCACCGCCAGTTGGCGTGAAGCATACAGGGTAATATTTTGGCGAATATGCCTTCCCAGATTACAGGAAATGACACTTCCCAGGTGTTGTAAGTTGCACTTAAAATTATCAAATATTTTTTGGTTTTAAGATGTTATAGAGGACTGCTGCCACAGTCAGCCACACCAGGGGGTCCCCTGAGAGACCATTAAAATCTGAGTGGACAGAGGTAAGATTTTTCACTTCAGCCTGTATCTCAGCTGGGAATGCAAAATATGGGTGGAGCTAGTGCATTTTTTAGTGTCTATGTGGGCTTACACTGTGCCCCGACGAGCCTGAACGAAATATTTAACTATTTAAAATGGAATTGGAGGAATATAACTGAACGAACTGTTATGAACGAGTTTCTCGATTTACTTTCCAATATGCTATACTCTAATAAGAAGATGCTGTAGTTAAAGGTGGATATCATCGTGGAAACCTAAATGTAAGATCCAGTGCAGTAGTGACTTTATTCATGGCTTAACATCATCTGATTTGAAGTTTTATTTTGCAAGTCCCAACCTGCTCCTGTGAAACTACTCCTAATGCAAAAGCTGCAGTATACCACAGGCTATATGTAGCCTAAGCTTAACCGGCTTGTCCGACATTGCTACTGTAAGAAGTTTCACAGCATCCGATCCATTCCGTTGGTCAATAATCGCCTTATCCTGGGTCATCTACAATGCCTACCAGACAAAGCACGCAAGATACAGCTGAGATTGCATCTCAAGTCGGCGATAGCCTGGTTAAGAGTGAATCATTTAAAGCATCTTTGGAAAAAATTATCAATGATGTTATGGAGAAAAAGTTTAGTGGTTTAAATGATTTAATTGAGAAGCAAGAGGCAAAGATTTTCCTCTTGGAAACAAAATTGGATGAAAAGTCACATGAATATCGAGAGCTCCAGGAAAAAGTCGCATCCCTCCAGGACTCACACACTTCCTTGAAAAAATCCATGAATGATTTAGAGCAATACTCCAGAACGAACAGCACCCGTATATTTGGCATAAAGGTGTCACCCAACGAGGCTACATCAGAGATGGTGAAACAAATCGCTCAAGAAAAGCTTGATGTACCACTTGGTGATTCATATATGCACTGCTGTCATCGTGTCGGAAAACCACATAGTAAGGATGTTCGGCCAAGGGCTCTTCTTGTTAAATTAACTTCTTACCAAAGTAAACTTGCATTAATGAAAGCTAGGTGAAAGGTCAAGTCTTCAGGAATTGTAATTGCAGAGGACCTGACCCAGCAAAACGAATCCCTACTAAAAGAAATTCAAAAGTTACCGAAAGTCAATCGAGTCTGGTCTTGGGATGGCAGGATTGTTGCTATGATGAAGTCTGCACATGGTCACCAGTCTATCTAAAGTTACCGTTTCCAGTGCTCGTGACTTAGCCAACCGGCAGTGAGCTGTTATATCCATATACCTTAATACCATGACTTAATAACAAATTTGCAAATCTTCCACCTTGTTATTGTATTTATGAATGTTTCGTAACTTTTGTCTTTCAAATTTTTCTTTTTCCAATTTGAAATGTACTGTTGTAAGTATTTTTGTCTTGTTGTGTAAGTTTAGTCAACCAGCCGCTCTTCTCTATTGTTCTTTAGGCCAATATTCTGTACCAATAATATCAACACTACACTCAAGGACATGACATATAATCCTGATGGTTTTGACCACACTTGTCATTATTACACTGAACAGGAATTTGCCGATGCTTTTCCTGTAAATGACAACTGTGAGGCTTCTATTCTTCATATTAATGCCCGAAGTCTTTGCAAAAATTTTGGCTCAATTATCACCATGTTAGATTCACTTTGGGATTTCAGCTTCTCATTTATTGCAATATAAGAAACGTGGTTCAATACCACAACATTTCATGACCTGTACAATATAGATGGATACAACTTTATTCATTATGATAGGATTGATAGATGGGGAGGGGGTGTGGCTTTGTACACCAAAAGTAACATTAAGTATGTAATCAGAGATGATCTCAGCAGGCACCTCACTAATGAAGCTGAAACTGTTTTCATTGAAATACAAAATGGTAATAAAGCTAATGTTATCATTGGTGTAATTTATAGGCCCCCTGACAACCAAATGGCGTCTTTTAATAATTCCTTGTGCAGCTGTTTCCACTTTATATGTAATGAACACAAAGATTGTTTTCTGGCAGGTGACTTTAACATTGATTTGTGGAATGATGTACCTTGCTCCAATACCCAACTTTTTGTAGATACATTATCTTAATTTTTTTTCATCCAACTATTCATAAATGTACAAGAGTGTGCGAAAACTGTCAACATTAATCGACAATATTTTTACAAATAAGCGTTTCCATAATGTACAAAGTGGCATTATTGTTTCCGATATTTCAGGTCATTATCCTATTTTTAACATGTGTAAATTAAATGTTAAGCAATCGCACCTGAAGGAAAATAGTTACTCCCATAATACTAGTGTTAAAAATATCCTAAGATTAAAGCAGGAGCTCTTAAGTAATGATTGAACAGATGTCATGTGCGATCCAGATGCCGATTCGGCTTACAGTAAATTCTGTGGTGTTCTCAAGGAAACTTTTCTGCGATGCTGTCCTTTAATCAAACGTTCTAAGAAAGTTAACTATTTAAAGTCTCCTTGGATAAGCAAAGGTATCTTGGAATCTATCCGACACAAAAGTAAGTTGTTCTCTCAGCTTAAAGTTACTCATTCTCAAAGGGACAAAGTAAAGTATACTCATTACAAGAATGATTGTCCTCTCTATTGTAATTAAAAATGCAAAGAAAATGTATTATGATGGTCTGATTGAGCGTAAAAAAGATAACACTAGTGAACTTTGGAAAATCCTTAACAGCATCATTGGTAAGTCAAAACGTGAAAATTCTCCCTCCGACTTTAAGTGTGGGAACTTTGTAATTGATGATGATAATTGTATTGCAAAATAATGAATTCAACAAATATTTTACGTCCGTTGCCAAGGATTTATCAAATAAGCTCCCTTTAAGTAATGCTGATCCTCTTATAGGTATAAATAATATGGGGGATTCTTTCATGATTTTCCCTACAAATGCTACTGTAGTAAGATATCTGTCCTTATTCATGGTTTTAAGGACGGGAAAAGCCCCAGCTACGATGGTTTCACAAATACCGTTCTTAAACATATAAGCGATGCTATTGCATCCCCTTTATCGCACATTGTTAACCGATCCTTCTTAAGTGGTGTGTTTCCATCGGAATTTAAACTTGCCAAAGTTATCCCAATTTTCAAGTCAGGTGACAATCAAGTGTTTTCTAATTATAGACCTGTTTCACTCTCATCTCCTATCTTTAAAATATTCGAACGCCTTATGTATAATAGGCTTATTTATTTTCTTGAAAAATATTCAGTATTAATTGCCTTTCAGCATGGTTTTCGTAAAAATCACTCAACTGATACAGCAACCTTGAACTTGATAGATATGATTTCCTCGGGACTGGATGATAAACGCTTTACAATTGGTGTTTTCCTCGACCTTTCCAAGGCTTTTGATATATCGATCATGCAATTTTATTAAGGAAGCTCTATGCTTATGGCATTCGGGGTAATGCTCACAACTGGTTTGCTAGCTACCTATCAAATCTGGCCCAATGCGTTTACTATACAATAGTGTCTCTTCTTGTAAAATAAAGTCTACTGTAGGTGTGCCTCAAGGTTCCATACTAAGACCGTTATCACTTTTGTTATATATCAACAATATTCATGTGTCATCATCAATAGCAAAATTTGTTGTTGCTGATGACACAACTGTTCTACTCCAACAGAAAACACTTCATGAAGCTATCGTTTAGGCAGAAACTGAGTTTTGCAAAATTTATCACTGGCTTAAAGCAAACAAATTATCACTCAATATTTCTAAGACCAAAGTTGTGATATTTGACTTCAAAATTTCTAATACAACTAACGTTTATCTGAATCTTGCAGGAACCCCTGTCTCCCCCTCTAGTAGTACCAAGTTTCTCGGAACTATCATTGACAATAAATTAAGCTGGAATGATCATATCTTGAATGTTAGTAAAAAAGTAGCTAAGTCAAGTGGTATCTTATATAAAATTAAGAATTTTATTCCCCAAAGTACATTGGTTACACTTTACAATGCTTTAATTCGAACCCTCACATAGTAATTATAATATTTAAGCATGGGGAAAGACTGTAAACATATTTGAATAACTTGTTTTTATATGCAGAAAAGAGTTTGTGAGGAATATTGCATAACGCTCATTTCAACTAGCCCATACTGCCCCCTCCTCTTTATAAGTGCTAATATTTTACCTGTTTGTTAGCTTTATAAGTATCGAGTTGGCCGCCATCTTCATGTTTAAATTCACCACAATGGACTTCTATCACCCTACTTTCAATGCTTTCTTCACCTACAACAACGCTCCTATACCAAGAGAGTTATAATACCCATTCTAGAAGTAATTTCCATGTCTCCCCGTTCTCGCACAAAAGTTAGGTCAATCTCAAACTCGTACGTGTGGAGCAACCACTATGGAATTCAATTGCCCAGTGAAATTACAAGCAAAAGAACTATTTCATAGTTTTAAGTCTGTCCTTTTTATAAAAGAAGTTAATGTTTTTGGTTCATTGGCCATTGACATATAATTGTATTTGGTTATCTTTGATGAGTGCATCTTTATTCTGTATGTTTTGTCTAGCCTCTGTGTTTCCCCTTTCTCTACCCTACTTTCTCCGATTTCTTTATATTTCTTTCACTTGTGTATTTCTTTCAGGGGCCAGACTCGAAAAGTTCTGCTTATTTCTGGCTCCTCTAGCCATCACTAATTACCGTTAATTTTTCAGTTGCTTGTTTCCATTCTAAAATAAGTTGTAATATATTCTGTATATGTACTGACATACTTGAGATGTTGTTTGATGATGGTAGAAATAAACTGAATTGAATTGGATGCGCACTACAAACAATGTAGAATCACAATTTGATTTTTTTTTATAATTACCTAACTGGGACTAGGCTATCGGTAGGTCAATATGATGGTCACGGTGATAGGTTGAGTGTAGATGGAAGCGGATGGATTATGCCGGGAACTACATGGGTCTTGTAAGGATTAATCCATTTTAGATTTTCACAAAGAGCACATAACATGAGAAAACAAAGCATGCCGGGAAAAATCCTCTTTTGTGAATTAAGAGAGCTGCCCGCAAGGCATTGTTTTTCTTCAATTGTCTAAAATTCTTTCTAATTTATCTCGTCTCTCATCTCTTTCCTCGATCTTTTTTGCTTGTTTGTTTCCTTTAATTTTTCAAAATCTTGTTCCTATTTTCTGCCTAGAGGAGATGGGGACCCATACCCTCTGGATCTGCACCTAAGAGGATGGATGATGGTAAATGAGGGATGCATAAGGCTTTGAGTAAATTCTGCTCAAACTGTCCTGTAAAACTGACTAATGACAACCTATGCAATTATGATTTATTAGAGCGAAGCGTGCTGAAAAGACCATTTAGTATGAATTTCCTTGACATACTTCACTTTACATTGAAAACGTTATCTATTATATTCAAATTCACATTTAGTTTCTCTCTACTTGGCAACTTTTCTTGACCCACTCATTAGGGTTCTGATACCAAACCCCATTTCGTGGCAATGAACTGGTAACTGGCTCTTTTCCACTCATTGTGTGATTAAAAGAAAATCTGCACTGTTACAGTGATTTTAAATATCACTTTTTCATAGGGATGAAAAGATAAAATCGGGACGGTAGCTGCCATCCCTCCAACTCCCACACTGACAGCCTTTCTTTACGTCCTCGTCTTTCTCTCCCTCTAACTGCTCTGCGTCAGTCTGTCCTCGCGGACTCCCTAGTCGTCTAACGCTCTCTATTCCCTTTCCTAGTTCCCTCATCTTTCCTCCTTCCCATGCACAATCTGCCTGGCTTCATGCCTCGTGTCGGTTTCTGTCTTCTGGGCCCTTCACTTTCTCATTTCCTTAATTCGGTCTTTTCCACGGTCCCTAGTCCTGCCTGTTTCAGTACTCATCCCGTCAATATTTGAACCAGTTTTCTACTTTATCAAGCCCTTCTCCTTCTCTCCATCCTTTCCTTCCATCGATAATAGTATTATTCCTATTTTTATTGTTATTTTATTTTCCTTCCCTTTTTCTCCTTTTTTCATTTTTCTTTTTCTCTTCCTCCTTCCCCTTTCCTTCCCT